>VSMD01005818.1:0-18253 GCA_008750895.1 Mirza zaza
ATAAAAGAGAAGGAGAATGGCAGAAAGGCATGACTGTCACCCTCCGGGCTCACTCCGACACCGTTCCGGTTGCCCTTACGTGGAATCCAGCAGGGTCCCGTCCAGAAGGGAGGCGTTGTAGTGGTACTTGAGATAGTCCCCCTTCTTGCTCAGCACTGAGCAGTCGGGGGGCTTGTAGTGGGAGGTGATGCTGATGGAGTCCGCAGGGTTGTGGAAGTCGATCACGTGGATGTCAAACACCAGCACGGCCGAGCCGGGGATGTTCCCTAACGAACACACACAGGGAATTAATGAATGACCCCTCCAAGCTGCAGCACACGTGCCTCCCCAGTATCACCAGGCAGGTCCTCACAGCCCTCCAAGTGAGAAATACAGGCACCCAGGTATGACAGCCTAGGAGACTGAAGCCAAATGGGCCAGCAGTAACCTAATCTTCATTTAACAGATGGAGATACTGAGGCATGGATGTGACCAAGGTCTTACAGCCAGTTATGAGCACAGTGGAGCCTACCCAAATTAAGGCTTGCCCCTCACCCACGGGAAGTGGAAGGCGGGATGAGAAAATCAGTGGCAGAGGGAAAATCACCCCAGTGCCCTACCTACTTCTGCTCAAGAAAATAAAACTAACATAAACTTCACAGAGGAGAAGACCCTCAACAAAACTGACCCCTTATGACAGTACGCCTAACAGTCACGACATGCTTTTACAACACGTCCTATTTGTTCTACACAAAATTATTAATAAACTTTTCTTTTCCACAATCTCCACTTTTGACAACAGTATCTCTCATCTGAGTAATGTTTTACAATTTACAAAAGTATTTCTCACATACATTTTCTCATGAAATCCCTGTAGCAAACTTATGGGGTGACTATTACCATAAACCCAGGAATTTAATGACAGCTTCTCGGGTGGTGGGGGACACCTTAACATGGTCAGTTCTGAAACACACCCCTTAGGTGATTTCAGAGCAGTTCAAATGTAAACATTTTTAAAATCATGTTAGAGTCAAGGATATGTACAGTATTATCATTAGCATTTTACCTATAAGAAAACCAGCTCAGACTTGATACAACTCAAGAAAACAACACAGCTGTAGGCAGATTTCAGATAGAGATACTCGAACACCAACAGCCCCTCCCGCCTCCCATCCTCACCAGGGAGGTGACATAGACCAGGTACTTTCCTGTGTCTGTTTCTTGGTTGGTCTTTCTCCTCTCTCTCTCTAATAGACCCACATACATACACACACCCTCTCTCTCTCTTTTTTTTTTTTTTTTTTTTTTTGAGACAGAGTCTTACTCTGTTGCCCAGGCTAAAGTGTCCTGGCATCAGCCTAGCTCACAGCAACCTCAAACTCCTAGGCTCAAACAATCCTCTTGCCTCAGCCTCCCGAGTAGCTGGGACTACAGGTGTGCACCACCACACCCTGCTAATTTTTACTATTTTTAGTACAGGTGGGATCTCACTCTTGCTCAGGCTGGTCTCCAACTCCTGAGCTCAAGTGATCCTCCCACCCTGGCCTCCCAGAGTGCTAGGATTACAGGCGTGAACCACCTCGCCTGGCCCCTCTCTCTAAATGTGTGTTTATTAAGTACCAGGCACTCTTCTAAGTGCTTTATATGTATTATTTAATTCTCATTAAACTCCTATATTCCCAATTTACAGGTGATGAAACTGAGATACAAAATTGGGGGCTTGTCCAAAGTTAAAGGTAATTAGAGGATCTTGTACTTTATGGTAAAACACAGGTGCTCAGTGTTCACTGGTGACGGGAGCTGCTACTATGAGTGGAATGTGGTGCAGGTCCTTCCCCCAGGAACCAGGAAGTGAAGTGAGATGACAGCCAGAAGGCTGAGCCAGGGCCCAGGGCAGCTCCATGTGGGAAACTAACACACGTGATCAGGGATGAGTGACCGCAGAGCCAGATCAGTGCTTTCTCAACCTTCATTACCCATTAAAGTCACCTGGGATGAACCTTGAAAACAGTATGCTAAGTGGAAGCAGACAGACAAAAAAGGCTACATCCTGTGGGACTCCACTGGTATGGAATGTCTAAAAGAGGCAAATCCACAGAGACAGGAAAGAGATTACTCATTGCCAGCTTGGGGGCTGGGGGCTGGGAGAAGGCACTGAGAGTGACTGCTAATGGGTAAGCAGTTACTTTTTGAAGTGATGAAAATGTCTGGGGCGCAGTGGCTCACGGCTGTAATCCTAGCACTCTGGCAGGCCAAGGCAGGAGGATCACTCAAGGTCAGGAGTTCGAGACCAGCCTGAGCAAAAGGGAAACCCCATCTCTACTAAAAACAGAAAGAAATTAATTGGCCAACTAAAAATATATAGAGAAAAAATTAGCTCATGCCTGCAGTCCCAGGCATGGTAGCTCATGCCTGTAGTTCCAGCTATTCGGGAGTCTGAGGCAAGAGGATCGTTTGAGTCCAGGAGTTTGAGGTTGCTGTGAGCTAGGCTGACGCCACGGCACTCACTCTGGCCTGGGCAACAGAGTGAGACTCTGTCTCAAAAAAAAAAAAAAAATTCTGGAATTAGACAGTAGTAATGGTTACACTACCTTATTAATATATTATACTAAAACAACTAAATTGTAAACTTTAAAATGATTAATTTTATAGTATATGAATTATGTCTCAATAAAAAATTAAATTTAAAAATATCTCTCCTAGATATATATCCAAAAGAACTGAAAGTGGAAATCTGAACACCGATGTACATAGCAGCATTATTCACAACAGGCAAAAAGTGGAAACAATCCAAGCATTCATTGCCAGATGAATTGATAAACAAAATGCAGTATATATATATATATAATGGAATATTCATTCAGCCATAAAAAGGAAATTTATTAGCCAATAAAAGGAATGAAATTTTGATATATGCTAAATATGGATAGACCTTGAAAACATTACGCTAAGTAAAATAAATGAAACACAGAAGGACAGATAATACATGATTCCACTTACATGAAGTCCCTAGAATGGGCAAACAGTTGAGGCAGACAGTGGAGTGGTGGCTGCCAGAGGCTGAGAGGAGGGCGAAAGAGAGTTCTTGTGTAATGGGTTTGGAGTTTATGTTGAGGATGATGAAAGAGTTTTCCGGATAGACAAGAGTGATAGTTAGAAAACACTGTGAATCTATTTAATGCCAATGAACTGTACACTTAAAATGTTTAAAATGGTGAAGATGTTATGTATATTTTACTACAATAAAAAAAATCGGCCGGGCGCGGTGGCTCAAGCCTGTAATCCTAGCTCTCTGGGAGGCCGAGGTGGGCGGATCATTTGAGCTTAGGAGTTCGAGACCAGCCTGAGCAAGAGCGAGACCCCATCTCTACTATAAATACAAAGAAATTAATTGGCCAACTAATATATATAGAAAAAAAAAAAATTCGCTGGGCATGGTGGCACATGCCTGTAGTCCCAGCTACTTGGGAGGCTGAGGCAGCAGGATTGCTTGAGCCCAGGAGTGTGAGGTTGCTGTGAGCTAGGCTGACGCCACGGCACTCACTCTAGCCTGGGCAATAAAGTGAGACTCTGTCTCAAAAAAAAAAAATAAAAAAAATAAAATCAATTAATGTAATTTACCACATTCACAGAATAAAAAAGAAAATCATATGATCATCCCCCCCCCAAAAAAAAAAACACCTAGGAGCATTAAAAATAATGTTAATGCCTGGGCCCCACTCTGACATCCAGAAGTAGCTTATCTAGGGCAGTGGTCTTGGACTTAGCTTGGTATCAGAATGTCCCGGGGAACTTGGTAAAAATACAAAGGGCTGGGCCTGCTCCCACTCACAACTGGATTCTGTGAGCTTTAAGCATCCCAGGTGACTCTCGTCTGTGATATGCACCAAACTTTGAGAACTCTTAGAATAGATTGAAGCCAGGCATTTAAAAAAGTTTTCCAAGGATTTCTCACAGGCAACCAAGTTTAAGGAACACGATGAAATCTCCCCTCCAAGGTGCACCGGGTACAGTGCTTTCTCCAGGGCAAAAAGGATTACCCCTGGGACCACCCACATCCTGGGATCTGAAGTCAGCTTGTCAAGCACTCTCCTGACAATTAACCCAGCTTCTCCGGCCTGAGGATTCCAGGCACAAGCATTCTAAGCAGTGGAGGAAAGGTCGATTCACACCCACTCCATTCAGCATCAGCTCCTCCAAAATTAACGTGAGTCAGTCTACCAGGTGCCTGATTTCCTGTGAGGCACAAACACACATCTATAGAGGGCATCAACAAGACATAAACTCTTGTGTAGGAAGAAGTTTTGTTTGTCTTTTTCTCTGCTGAATCCTCAGCACCTAGAGCAGGGTCTGGTCATGAAGACACTCAACGAATCTTTCCTGGATGGGCGCATGGAGTTTCTGGGCCTACAAAAACAGAGACCCCCCACCTGCCCTGGGGCCTCGAGCTCCACCTGTCTATCTTTCTCTGACGTCCACAAACCTAAATGTAGAAACCAGTGCTGACCAACAAACAGGTGAAAACAGTCCAACATTTCACTGTGGCCCCAACATCAGCCTCCTCTCTGAATTAGCCCTTAACCAATGCAGAAGTGGACATTCAGTTTTCACCAGTCTACCTCCTCAAGGAGAGACACAGATATATAGGCAAAATATATACATGACAAAAATATATAGGCAGCTGGCCAGGAAACGGCAGCTCCTGGAGGGTATCAGAAAGTCCTGAATGTCCTCTGAGAGCTCTGGGACTCTGGGTTGAGTTCTCAGTTCTCCATATGTGAGTATCAACAAGCCACTGTAGATAGAAACTAAATTCTTTCTGTCTGTCTAGGATATATGCAAGTCAGAAAGCCCCAAGTAATTAGGACACTGCTTTGAACTGGAGAAAAACCAAAAAATAAAAAATTAGGACATGGCTATAAACTGAAAAATAAATAAGTGAATGAATGAATGAATGAATGAATGAATGCCCTGGGTTCAATTCTGGCTTCATCACTGATTAGCTACTGTGGCCTTGCACAAATGACTCAAACTCTCTGGGGCTCATTATCTTATCTGAACCACGAGGATAATAATAGCTCAGAGGATTGCTCCCAGGTTTGAATGAGTCCAGGTGTAACAAGTCCAGACATTCAGTGGGTAAAACATAAGTTATTTTCTTCACTTTCCTCTCTTTTCTGAACGAGTGCTCAAAAGGTCACTTGGAAGTTGGGTAATGACAAACCACTGAGGAAGCAATGCTTACACAAACTTGCAGACAGAATCCATTCCCCACTGCAGGGCTGCAAACACATCTGTGAACTAAAATTAAATTTTAAGGCTCACCCCCGCCATCCCCCCGACAGCTGACTGAATGGACCCCCTTGTAGCCAAAGGAATATCCAAAAACTAAATTGTCTGCCAGGAGGAGGGAAGTCAGACAGGCCTTATCAAGGCCTCCTCCCTTCTTGGAGACATCCTTTGTAACCAATTAACAGGCCTAAGGGTATTCAAGACAATCCTGCAGGTCCTCAATTTACACAACAAACCTATGTTGTAACAGCTCCTTAAGTTAAAACATTCCAAGCCTTTAGACAAAGCTTCATGTCTTTAACCAATTACAATCCAAAGAATCTTTAAACCCACCTATAACCTGTAAGGCACCCCCCTTTGAGATGTCTCACTTTTTAGGGCCACACCGATGTATACCTCCCTCGTATTGATTCATGACTTTACCTGTAACCCCTGTCTCCCTGAAATGTATAAAAACCAAACTTTAACCCAACCACAGAGTCCACTTGCCCAAGGTCTCTTGGGAGTGGCTCCAGGTCATGGTCCTCAAATTTGGCTCAAAATAAATCTCTTTAAAATTATTTTACAGAGTTTGGCTTTTTCCGTTGGCGCATCTAAGCATCCTAATTGCAGGGCTGACCCCATGGAACAAAGCAGACGGCAGAAAGGTCCAGAACCTTTCTTAGAGGGCCTACCCCTTCCTCTCCACCAAGCTTGCAAAGGAAACCAGCTGCAACAAAAGGAAATGCTGACAGAGGCTGATAGCTCCACTGGAGAGAGAGCCTGGCAATTCATTCCTTCCACAAATATTTGCTGAATGCTTACTATGTGCTGGGCCTTGGGGTGTGTGACAAGGAAGCCACAAACTAGACAGATTCTGCATCCTGACACCCTCTGGGCCAATCCCTCAGGGCCCAGCATTAGACCCTATGCAACTCCCACAAAGAGGCCGTGGTGGTCGCAGGTCAGGAGAAGACAGATGAAGACCCGCAGGAGAGCACTTGGGGTTGATTCCTCAGGGCACCCTCCCCCACAGCAAGATATGACTCAGGATGAAGCAGTCCCATGCCCAGAAAATTTACGAGCTTCCCAGAGCCTTGTATAATTCTTTGCAGAGCTCGATTTCATACTTGACGAAAAACCAAAAGGAAAAAAAATAATTTAAGCAAATGTTTTCCATCAGTACATTCTTTTTAGAGAAAGAAAGGATTAGTCCCTCAGGTCAGAATGAAAAAAAGAGTACGCAGAAAGTATTTACCTGTTTCTGGATGTATGTGCCTGGAAGTAGAAATTTACAGGATCAAAACAACAGCACATCAAGACGCTGAACAAGCAGGACGCGAAGCAAGGCCTAACGAATATGTCTCAAGCTGTGATCTGTTGTGGCTTAATAAACCGGAAATTTAAATCAGGGAGAAAAAAAAATGTTTCTCCATGGCACACCCCAGTTTCTAACCAACCCTACTGGGAAAAATCTCAAGATCTATATATCGGTAGAAATCAGAACAGGATTAACAAAATGAATGTATACAGCTAGCAAGGCCAGCCAGAATTCCATCAGCAAAAGAACACAGAAGCAAAATAAATATTGCACCAACTCTTCCTAAGCAAGTTAGCAAGAAATAGTATCCGAGAAAAAACATCCATAATTGAGAAAGAAAACATGGTTTAGAATACTATGCAGCCATTAAAAATATCTGTAGGTCAGACTTAATCTACTCTGTCTCCCCTATGGCAAGACCCTGTTGCAGTGGTCCCTATTAAGAAAAAAGAAAAAAATATATCCGTTGACATAGAAAGTTGTTCACAACAAATTGGGTGAAGACAGAAATGACAAAGTAACATGTACAGATGATCCCATTTTTGTCATTATTTATTGGTATTGGTGGACATATTTTTTTAACCTATGCATATGAGGGCTGTCCAGAAAGTATCCACCCATTGTTAATATAACGAGAACAGGTACGTTGGCTGGATACTTTCTGGACAGCCCTCAGACACGCAAAAGTATGGAAGGATATTCGCTTCATGGTTGTATTAGGTTCCTAATGCTGCTATAACAAACTACCACAAACTTGTAAGTTTAAAACAATGCAAACTGATTCTAATTCTGGAGGTCAGAAGTGTAAATTCGGGGTGTTTTTAGGGATATGTTCCTTTTGGGGGCTTCCAGGAAGAATGTTTCCTCACCTTTTCCAGCTTCCAGAGGCCACCCTCACTCCCTGATGGTGGTGGCCCTTCCTCCAGTGTCTAAGTCAGCAGCTTGGCACTTTCTCCCTTCTGACCTCCTGCGTCCCTCTTACAGGGACCCTTGTAAGCATTTCAAGGCCACCTGGATAATCCAGGATACTACTCCCTATATCAACATCCTGAACTTAACCACATCTGTGAAGTCCCTTTTAAAAAGGTAACATACTCACAGGTTCTGGGGATTAGAACATAGACATCTTCTGGGGCCAATATTCTGCCTATCACATTAACATCTGTAATATTTATTTCTGGGTGGTGGGATAATGGGAGATTTTTGTTTTGTTTATTTGTATTTTCTTTTTCTAAAGTCAACATGTATTATCTGTGTAACTTTTAAAAGGAAGTTTACTACTGGGATGACAAAATTGTCCTAAAACTTGATTTGGTGATGGTTGCACAACTCACTAAATTTACTAAAAGTCATTGAATTGTATACTTAAGGGGGTGAATTTTAGGGTATTATAAAACAAAACCCAAAAAGGAACTTCTCCACTTACTTTCAAATGGTTCTGCCAAAAATAAAATAAATAAATGTAAAAGGAGATCAAATATAGCAAGATGTTTAACAACTGGGGAAGCAAAGTAGAATTTACTGTCTAGCTCTTTCAACTCTGTTGTAGGTTCAAAAATCTTCAAAAGGAAAATGGGCAGGGGGAATAAGGAGAAACAACAGAATAACTCTAGAAACTTCAGTCTATTTGGGCATTCTAGTCTTAAACTGGACTTTAGCTTCAACTTTTTTGGTCACAAGAAGCCCTCCCCACTCAGGCCACATGTCCCGTGCCTGTGGTCCTAGCTACTCGGGGGGCTGAGATGGGAGGATCACGAGGCCATGAGTTCAAGGCTACCGTGCACGATGACGGTGCCTGTGAATAGCTCCTGCACTCCAGCCCGGGTGACACAGTGAGACCCTGCCACTAAATAAAAGAAAAAAAAAAAAAGAGACAGAGAGAGGAGCAGCCCTGTTCCGAGCCATGTGGAAGAGGCCACAGCCAGCGAGGCAGGTGGATGATGCTCACCTCTTCCTTCCTCTCCATAGCCCAGGTGAGGGGGGACCACAATCCTTCGCTTCTCTCCAATGCAAACACCAAGTAAACCTTCATCCATCCCAGGAATCACGTAGCCCTGCCCAATGTAGGTGTCAAAGGTGCGGTTCCGAGAGTAGCTAGAAAAGAAGGAAGGTCATTCGTGAGGAACATGGCAGCTGAATAAACTAGTCAGGACCATGATGCAAAGGAGCATAGAGGACTACAGACCCAGAACAGGATAAACCATAGCCAGGAAACCCTGGAATGGAGAATAAGGCCCCCACACAGCCATCTGCACAAACACTCCCAGAAACAAGCCATCCGACCCTCTGGTTTGATCCATCCGACCCTCTGGTTATGAATGCAGCGTGGGTTATGAGAAGCACCACACAGAAATGGAGCTATTATAAACCAGACTGCACCACTGGTAACCATGTTGAGTTAATGAGAAAAGCATCAAACATAGTCTTATCAGAAATTAAGAATGTGTCACAAGGACAATGTCTCACGTATCTAAAAAGAAGATACCTGTTTACGTGGGACGTGAATATTCTGACTGCCAGAAAAGTAGCACATTTACCGAGGGCAATTTAAGTCTGCAGTCTCTCCCACAGCCTGGATGAAATATCCCTACTGTAGTCCTGCTCGCCAAGCTACCCCCGTGAAAACCTCGGTTTCCCAAGTGTCCCTGGCAGGAGGCCCAAGTATTCCGCTCAGTGGAGAGCCCCAGCCTCTGTGTCAATTGCCAGTGGAGTCTGATTACTGTGAATTTGCTGAAAACAAGCAGCGATTCCCCAACACCTGACGATTCCAGAATAAAATGATAGAACATCATAGTCCGAGTCTGCTATCAGGCCACGGGGGCCTGCCTCCATTGCCCACGCCACCCGGTGCATGAGGCAGAAGCTCGTCCTGACATAGCAGTCAGCTCTGCCGTCGTCACCTGGTCTGGCACGGTTGGGGGAGGATGGTCCCACCAAGCGGGGCCGGAGAGATGAAACGGCAGAGCTGTGGGGGCGCTCCCTTCTCAACACCCCTCAGTGTCCACACAGCCAAAGGGCATGAAGAAATGATAATAACAGATGATTTTCCTCACCCAGGAAGCGAGAGATTATCTACAACCCCCCCCAGAGGGGGCTGTGGAGAAGTACCCCTTTCCACTCCCCCTCCCCAAGGAGAGCAGCCCCAACCTCCTCCCCTCACACTGGCGGGGAGGCTGGGAAGGGAGCACAGTGCCCGGCTCTGTGCATCCTCCAGCTGGGGCAGGGCTCTCACCTGCCCCCGTTTCCTACCTCTCCGGCAGGTACCGCCCACTGCTAGGCATGCAGGGAAGAGGAGGAAACCTGTGAGGGGGGTCCTGATGAAGGGACACCAGGTGGTGGGAGAGAGGACAGGTGCCTCACAGGGGAGGAGCTGCCAGTTGGGCAGACGGTGAAGGTTCCACAGGGGCAGGGGGCCATGGACCCTGAAGGCCTCGGGAGCTACGTAGGGGAGAAGCACAGGGCCAGGAGCAAGGGCCAGGCGGAGAGGCAGGAAACAGCCTCAGGAGAGACTGGACAAGCAGCGTGGGCCTGAGTAACTTCAAATGTTCAAGACAAGTAAATGGAAAACCATCCTGTTCCCCAATGGAAAAGTAGTCAATGCCTCCCTAAACTAATTTATGGAACTTAAAAATAACTCCGGTGAAAATCCCGGTGGTCTATCTGTGGTGCAAGGGTGTCGATAAAGTAATTCTAAAATTCATTTGGGCCGGGCGCGGTGGCTCACGCCTGTAATCCTAGCACCCTGGGAGGCTGAGGCGGGCGGATCACTAGAGGTCAGGAGTTCGAAACCAGCCTGAGCAAGAGCGAGACCCCGTCTCTACTATAAATAGAAAGAAATTAATCGGCCAACTAATATATATAGAAAAAATTAGCCGGGCATGGTGGCGCATGCCTGTAGTCCCAGCTACTCGGGAGGCTGAGGCAGCAGGATCGCTTGAGCCCAGGAGTTTGAGGTTGCTGTGAGCTAGGCTGACTCCACGGCACTCACTCTAGCTTGGGCAATAAAGCGAGACTCTGTCTCAAAAAAAAAAAAAATAAATACATAAATAAAAATAATAAAATAAAATTCATTTGGAAAAAGGTAAAATTAAGAATTTAAAGGTACAGTATATAGCAAGCTATCATTATCGTAAAAAATTTAAATGGGCCAGGAGAGGTGGCTCACATCTATAATCCCAGCACTTTGGGAGGTTGAGGTGGGAGAATGGCTTAAGCCCAGGAGTTCAAGACCAGTCTGGATAATACAGCCAGACCCTATGTCTACAAAAAATAAGACAAATCGGCCGGGTGGGGTGACGCACACCTGTAGTTCCAGCTAGTAGGGAGGCTGAATTGGGAAGATTGCTTGAGCCCAGGAGTTTGAGGTTGCAATGAGCTATGATCATGCTACTGCATTCCAGCCTGGGCTGTAGAATTCTATTGTACATGTATGTAAAGCCTATGAAGTTAATAACACCGGTTTCCTATGGAGAGGGGAACTGGGATAAAGGACTGGAAGGAAATTAGTCATTTTGAATCATGTCAATGTATCACTTAGTAGAGAAAAATTATATTTAAAAAATAAAAAGAATACTCTCTACCATACAAACTAAAAAGCTAATGATAGTTAAAGGTATAATGCTAGCCCAGGGATAGATAAATCAATAGAAAAGGATAAAAATTCTAGACAAAGACGCAAAAGCATATATAAGAATTTTGTTCATAACAAATGTCACATTTTGGATTAGTAGGAAAAAGATGGCTATTCAATGAAGTATGTTGGAAAAACTAGCTAACTGGCTGGAAAAAAATAAAGTTAGATCCTTCCTGTTACATTGATACCACAGTAAATTCCAGATGGATTACAGATTTAAATATGAAAGCATTTATGAGCATGGAAGGAGACTGTGGAAGGTTGTTAACACTGGTTACCTCAGGGTAGTGTGAGTGAAGGGGATGATGGAAAATTATTACATTTTTCATTACACATCTTTTCATCATTTCAATTATACAATTAAAATATATAACTTTTGAAAACAAAAATTCTAATAAATAAGATTTTAAAGGATAAAAAAAGAAAACCATTAAAGGGCTTGAAGAAAAAGGCAAATATTTATATACTCTAGGGAGTGAAGAAGCTTGGTAGCAAGTCACCAAAGACAGGAACCATAAAAGGCAAGTCCAACATATTATATTTAATGACATAAAAAATTCACATTTGGCTGGGTGTGGTGGTTCACGCCTGTAATTCTAGCACTCTGGAAGGCCGAGGTGGGCGGATCGTTTGAGCTCAGGAGTTCTAGACCAGCCTGAGCAAGAGTGAGACCTTGTCTCTACTAAAAAACTAGAAAGAAATTGGCTCGACAACTAAAAATATATACACAGAAAAAATTAACCAGGCATGGTGGTGCATGCTTGTAGTCCCAGCTACTCGGGAGGCTGAAGCAGAAGGATCACTTGAGCCCAGGAGTTTGAGGTTGCTGTGAGCTAGGCTGATGCCACGGCACTCTAGCCCAGGCAAGAGAGTGAGACTCTGTCTTAAAAAAAAAAAAGTTCACACTTAAAGGGTCAAAAATCAAACTAACCAAAATTAAAACACAAGTAAACAGAAGAAAATGTTTTCAACAATGTACAACCATGAAAGAATTAATATCTTTAATATATAGAGCTCTTCAAATCAATAAGAAAAGGAGAAATACCAGTACTCTCAATAGAAAAATACCCAAAGGACCTGAACAGGTAATTCACGAAAGAAGATATCCAAATAAACATTTGAAGGGATTTCAACCTCCATAGCAATCAAAGAAATTCAATTAAAATCACAGGTGCCATTTTTCTCCTATAAAGCAGCAAAGATTATTTTTAAGTGACACCCTATGTTACCGAGTTTGTAAGGAATAGACACTCGTAAACTAGGTTGGGTAGTAAAAGCTTCCTTGAGAGCAATTTGATAGTATATATCAAAAGCTGTAAAAATACATATAACCTTTGACCCAGAGAGTCTTCCTGAAATTTACCCCAAGGACACATCAAATATTTTAAGATTTAGCTACAAAAATAACTACTGCAGCCCTAATTAAATATCAAAAGATAGGCCACAACTTAAATGACAACAGGGACTGATTAAGGCAAATCTATACAATAGAATACATGCAGCTATTAGGATAGGCTAGATCCCACTGTACTGAAATGGAAAGCGGTTTGAAACCTAAGAAAACTCTGGTTCCATTAGGTAAATAGAAATCTGGTGTACACTATAAAATGATCCTTCAGTTGGAAATATAATTCCAGGGAATAAAGAACAGAACCAAGGTGGAATGTAACAAGTAACAATATATGTAGGCACTGAAAGATTTCTTTTTTGCAACAGAAAAAGATAAAAACTCAAATGTTCATCAATAGGGAAATGCTTATATAAATACGTTATATTCAACCAGTGGGATACTATGTAGATGTAAAAAATAAATGATTTCTCTTTATGCATTAACATGGAAAAATCCCAAGGTAACAAAAAGCAAAGAACAGAACAGTACATACAGTATGCCGTATATTATAAAGAGGAGAATATAAGATAATATTTGCATTTGCTTATATCAGCATTTTTAAAAATCCACACATTGGAAAAATAAAAAAGAAACCAATAAAAATGGTTAACTCTAAAGGGGTGTACAACACATCTCAATACACACTACGTTTTGATTTTGAGCCATATGATTTACCTTTCTCCAAAAAATTTAAATAAAAAATATAAAAGAAAATATAGATACTAGGAACAAGAAGAATAAATTATTCAAATTGAATAATACCATAAATAAATTCTTCTGCGATGTTTCTGGATGACTAAATAGACTAGGAGTCTATCACCTCCAAGAGGCAGGGAGGTTGCTGTCATTCCTTATTGGCTCTACAGGAAGCTAAAGGAATAGTTTCCGAACAACACATGCCACTTAAATGAGCAAGACATACCAAACTCCAGCCATCTGTACAACTGCAAGCCTCATCTGATAAACAAAACAAAATTCCAAATAACAAAAGAGGCATGGTAATTAGCCTCGAGGGCACCCAGCATCCGGAAGGAAGCTGAATGCATCCAACCAGGCCCCTCCAGCTGATCAGCCTTTGGGGATGGCAAAGAGCCTTCACATACCTTCTCTCTTTAACCATCTCTTTGAGAAGGATGCTCGGACAGGGAAAAAATTGAAGTTCAAGGAAGTCAGATGCTGTCCAAAGTCACAGACCTACTGCACCACAGACAGGGACTGGAACCCGGGTCTCCTGGCACCAAGCCCAGCCTTTGCCCAATGTACCTCCCTGACCTCACTTCTGGCCACTCCACATCTTGGATCCCATCCTTGGGTTTAGATGTGGACAGCTAAGCACAGTGTAGGGGGAGGGGGGGAGTCTAGAGTGAGCCTCTCCTGTTTTCCTGCAGACCCACCTAAAACAGCCCCCAAGAAAGACATTGTTATAACAATCTAGGAAGAAACTCAGTATCAGAAAACAAAAACTTATATTAGAGATGAAAACACTATCATGCAGCACTGACAGAGTATTTATACCATGGTCTAGCTAGTGATAAACTGTACTTAATAAGACACTGACTGGGATGACTGGAGGCTGTAGTTGTTTCCTTACCTGGAATCAAAAAGGGTGCCGTCCAGAAGGGTACCGTTGTAATGATATCTGAGAAAGTCCCCGCTTTGACTTATCCGCTCACAGTTTTCAGGTACCACCTTGTTCTCAATGGAAATACTGTCCTTGGGGTTGTGGAGGTCCAATAACGCAACATCAAACACCAGAGATGCCTGTCCAGGAATGTCTTTCCCTGGAAGGGAATGGAGCAAGATGACTACATTAGGACACGAGATTGAGGAAGTACTTTACAACTCAGTACCCTCTGCATTGGTGTTACTCATTCCTTGAGGTTTTTAAGCAAATGAAACAAATGATGCTCCCCAGGACTTGGGTGGTCCCCCATGGTATCCAACCATGGGCCGGTGGGTAGAATCTAAAGCCTAACTTACTCAGGAAAAGGAGCAAACTGATATTAATGACATAAGAGACTACCGTGACCATATTTTCTGTGCTCCTGCTGGAAAATCAAAGCTCTCTGTGGGTGGTCATGCACCCACATGCAAGCCCAAATACATACCTCTGTGGGTTTCTGTTTGTGTACAAATGCAAATCACAGACATTTAAAGGCACAAATTCCAAAGTTCTGATCTGGTTCTGGAGAACTGTCCACAGACTTGTTCTTTGGAACCAATAGTCAATATTTTTAAGAGACCGAATACAAAATTCAATCCTCTAAGTGTATCCAAAACAAGACATAAATAAATCAAAGTTAGCTAAGATAACAGAGAAAGAATGGCACCCACAATTCAAAATATAAATAATCTTCAAATCATTTCTATCTCACTTAATGGTACTGCTTCTCTTGAATGTTCCTGATAGCGAGGATGTATTAAACATCTGCAAAATGAAATCCACATGAAGAGATAACAGGGCACTAGTTCTTCCTGTAAAGATCAACATCAACCAATAAGTAACTCTTAAATCCAGTAATTTGGGATAAAAGAAAGTTAACTCTCAAACCAACTACCCTCAACACTCTTGCTTGCCATTTGCTATGCCACACAAAGGAGTAGGCCTGGGTGAGGGAGCCGGACAGGCCCAGCCTGAGCTCCTTCAAACGGTCCCTTGGCAGAGTCCACCCCTGGGGTCTGTCTCTCTGTCAGAGAAACGATGAAATCTGCCAAAAGCCGGCTGCTGAGTCAGCCTCTGGAATGCAAGGTGTGGTCAATCCCTGAAGTGTGTGTGAGATTGAATATTAATCTTTTGTACTTTTCTGTATCTTTTAGTTTAAGAGAAAGAAAGCAAGCCTCAAAAGTAACCCCAGAGTTTAAATTTTTCTAGCACTAACATGTACTAACTCAGTATTTTCTATAGCAATTTTACTGAGATATAATTCACATATTATACAAGTCACCCATTTAAAGTTGTACTTGGTAGCTGAGCACAGTATTCAAGTATTAAAAAATACCTACTACTTTAAATATACTATTATTTAGTTAAGATAAATAAATAATATTCCTCTTATTAGACTTCCTTCTATTATAGTTTTGTTACATGGATGATGCCGAAAATCTCTGGGAGCCAAGGTGAATGAACTTCCTGTTGCCAAGGATGAGAAAATTTGAACATCAATAAAAATTATAACTTATATCTCGGGGTGGGCACAATTAAGATATATTTACAAAAGTGGTTTATTTTTCTTTTAGTAGGGAATTACACCCTTCTTCCCTCCTTTTTAAGAAATTGTCTGGAGATTCCTAGCACGTAAAATATATAAAAAAAGAGGCGGACAGGAGGCAAGGCTGAGCCCCATCCACCCAGGCTCCCCTCTCCTTCTGCTCTGTAGGCCTACAGGGCAAGAAAACAGACTGGAAAACATTATAGTGGTTATTATAAATTGTTATAAGGTGAGTATCACTATCAATAAACTTCTTAAATAGCATCATGTTCTTATTTATATTCCTTTTTTTTTTTTTTTTTGAGACAGAATCTCACTCTGTCACCAGGCTAGAGTGCAGTGGCATCATCATAGCTCACTACAACCTCAAACTCCTGGGCTCAAGCGATTCTCTTGCCTCAGCCTCCCAAGTAGCTGGGACTACAGGCACACGCCACTATATCCAGTTAATTTTTCTCTTTTTAGCAGAGAACGGGTCTTAGGTCTCGCTGTTGCCCAGGCTGGTCTCTAACTCCTGAGCTCAAGTCTCTAACTCCTGCCTCAGCCTCCCAGAGTGCTAGGATCACAGGCGTGAACCACCACGCTCAGCCTCATTTATGTTCTTAACCACAAACAGTCATGCACTGTATAATGACATTTTGGTCAACAACAGACTACATACACAATAATGGTACCATAAGATTATCATACTGTATTTTCACTGTACCTTTTCTATGTTTAGATATATTCACATATACGAATACTTTCCGTTATGTTACAATTGCCTGTAGTATCCAGTACAGTAATATGCTATACAGCTTTGTAGCCTAGGAGCAATAGGCTAATCCATGTAGTCTAGGTGTGTCCTAGGCTATACCATCTAGGTTTGTGTGAGCACACTTTATGATGCTCATACAACAAAACCACCCAATGACACATTACTCAGAATGTATCCCTGTAGTTAAGCAACACATGACTATACCTATCTGCTGTTTAAATGCCTAGAGGTCTCTTCATTGTATCAGCCTGTCAGTATAATTAAACATGCCTGAAATTCAAATATGAGTAACTGATAAATTCTGTTTATTAGCCAATATTCTATGTTTTCCTTTATAGTAAAACTACAAACAGGACACCAATTATAATTAATTAATGTATTTTCTTTTTTTCTTTTCTTTTTTTTTTTTCACTAGAGACAGGGTCTCGCTATGTTGCTCAGGCTGGTCTCAAACTCTGGCCTCAAGTGATCCTCCCACCTCAGCCTCCCAAAGTGTTGAGATTACAGGTGTGAGCCACCATGCCAGGCCTAGTCAATACATTTCCTAACATTATGCTTCACTTTTGTCCATACAGAGCTAATGTTATAGGTAAAACCCATCACAGAGGGTGCAGATCAGGAAAAATTTGGCAATTCTAACATCATATAGCTAAATTTCTACCTTGATGTCTGCACCGTTTGGACTGTCCAGTTCAAATGTCATTTCACAGATGAGAAAGCAAGACAAGCTGATGCCCAAGGCCACATTACAGCAGGGGCAGAGGGCTTCATTATGAACACCAATAACCATGAGTCAGTAGAAGTTTCTACAACTCGATTGTCAGGTGAGTTCTGTCCAACAGAACTTTCTGCAGCGATGGAAATGCTCTGTGTCCGCACTGCCCAGGACCGTAGCCCTCAGCAACCTGCAGCTCTTGAGTACCTGAGATGTGGCAGTTGTGCCAAGAAACTCAATTTTAAGTTTTATTTAAATGTTAATTCATTTTCATTTAAATGTAAATAGCTACATGTAGCCGGCGGTTACCACATTAGACAGTACAGGCCTGGACCAAAAGGTCTGGTGGGTTTCATGGGGTGACGGCTGAATTAATCACTGCAGCAGAAGTAAGGATGGATGAGAATGGCTCCAAGGAAGAGCAGGACTCACCATCTCCATCTTCGCCATAGGCCAGGAAAGGAGGAATGGTGATGATGCGCTTTTCCCCCACACACATCCCCAGCAGCCCCTTGTCCATTCCAGGAATCAGCCAGCCAATTCCCACATACGTGTCATATGTTTTCATGCGATTGTGACTGAAAACCAATGAGAAAGGGAAAAAGCTCTGTACCATGAGGGTGTTTCCAACTCATCCCTCAGTAAGGTTTTTGTTACCCAAATCTAAGCTAAACAGTAAGCCCACACCCATACTTAGAGACAGGCATTTATGGATCCTGGATCCCAGACAGAGCAGAACTCCTCACATTTAGGAAGATTGAAAAGCATGTATTTCTGCCAGTGATTGCCCAAAACAGGCCAGCTATTCCACTAATCAAACGCAATCTAATGAGAGGCAACCACAAAGGGTTCCCTGTTCTCCAGTTTACCCCATAGCTCTCTCCATCCTTCAAATACATTCATCTTCCCCCTCCTTATATGGGAAAAGTATAAAAATGAAGCAAAACATGCAAAAGCCTATCCAGAAACAGGGCCCTT
>VSMD01005823.1:0-62533 GCA_008750895.1 Mirza zaza
GTAATACTAGCACTCTGGGAGGCCGAGGTGGGCGGATCGTTTGAGCTCAGGAGTTCGAGACCAGCCTGAGCAAGAGCAAGACCCCATCTCTACTATAAATAGAAAGAAATTAATTGGCCAACTAAAATATATATAGAAAAAATTATCCGGGCATGGTGGCGCATGCCTGTAGTCCCAGCTACTTGGGAGGCTGAGGCAGCAGGATTGCTTGAGTCCAGGAGTTTGAGGTTGCTGTGAGCTAGGCTGACGCCACGGCACTCACTCTAGCCTGGGCAATAAAGTGAGACTCTGTCTCAAAAAAAAAAAAAAAAATCAGATGTTGGTAGGCACACTGGGTCATGCCTATAATGACCCTAGCACTTTGGGAGGCTGAGGTGGGAGGATCACCTGGGGCCAGGAGTTTGAGACCATCTTGAACAACATATTGAGACCCTGTCTCTACAAAACATATTTTAAAAACTAGCTGGGTGTGGTGACATGTGACTGTAGTTGGGAGACTAAGGCAGGAAGATCGCTTGAGCTCCAGGAGTTTGAGGTTGCAGTGAGCTGTGATGATGCCATTGCACTTTAGCCCAGGGGACAGAATGAGACCCTATCTCAAAAACAAAACAAAAAACAGACATAAGAAACACATCAGCCAAATATAATAAAAGGATATTTTAGGAATTTTGGTTTGAACATCCATCTGAAAAAAATGAGACAAAAATTAGAGAATTTGAACACTGACATTTGACCATTTTAAGGAGTTATTTTTTTTACAGTTTTTAAAAAAATTTTTTAAAAGCCTATATTTTATATAATAAATATTTACTTTTCTTTTTTTCTTTAGCTTGGACACTTCCTAGAACCATTTAATAAGGAGTTATTTTTAATTTTGTTTTTTAGGTATAATAATGATACTGTGCTTTTGTTAAAAAAAGAATCCTTTTTTTTCAGAGATATATACCAAAGTATTCACAGAGGATGTTATATGATACTTTTGCTTCAACATAATCCAGCATCTGCAGGACATGGCAAGGATGGAGGAGGCAAGATTGTCCGTATACTGGTAATTATTGAAGGTGAGTGAGGAGGTTGTTATATTATCTTTCTTCTGTCCAGATAGAAAATTTCCATCACAGGAGGAGTAAAAATACTCATTTAGATGTATGAGTATGAGTAAAAATGAGTAAAAATACTCATCTAGATGTATGTGTATGTGTGTCCCTCAGTATCCACGGCAGGTTTATTTCAGGAGCCCCCTCAGATATCAAAATCCACAGATGTTCAAGTCCCTGATATAAAACAGTGCAGTATTTGCAAATAAACTATGCACATCCTTCCATACACTTTAAATCACGTCTGGATTACTTCCAATGCCTAATACAATGTCAATGCTGTGTAAATAGTTGTTCTACTGTATTGTTAGGGAATAATGACAGGAAAAAAAGACTGTACACATTCAACACAACCATCCATTTCTTTTCCTGAATATTTTTTATCCATGGTTGATTGGATTCGTGGATGTGAAACCAATGGATGCAGAAGGCCGACCTCTGTGTGTACGTGTAAACACACACGTTTATATAAATGAAATGCTCCTTTTATATAGTAATCTTCCATCTTGGAATTTTGCATATATTTCCTGCTGCCTGAAAAATACCTCTTAGGTCTGGAAGTGACAAATGTTCTTAGCTTTTATATGTCTGCAAATACCTTTATTTTGCCTTTTCCAACAGATATTTTTGTAAGAATATGACTTGAGGATGGCAGCACATTGAAGGTGTCATTCTGTAGTCTTTTGGTTCCTGTCGTTTTTACTGAAGATTGGCTGTCAGCCTGATTGTTGCTCCTTTGAAGGCAGTCTGAATTTTTTCTCAGATACTTTGAAGATTTAAAAAAATGTTTTGCCTTTGGTTTTTTGCAGTTTTGCCATAATGTGTCTATTTGTGTACGGTTATTTTCATTTATCCTGCTTGAGGTTCATACAGCTCATTAAATCTGTGAACTATTGTCTTTCACAACTTAAAATATATTCTCAGTCATTATTTTTTAAAATTTTTTTAAAATTTTTATTTTTAAAATATTGCTTCTGCTTCATTACCTCTTTCCATTCATTCTGGGACTCAGATCAAAGGTATATTTGACCAAGTCATATATGATGTATATCTCTTACCCTCTCTTCTGTATGTTTTATTATTTTCAGCTCTTTATGTTTCATTCTAAATATTTTCTTTTGACCTATCTTCCAGTTCACTAATTCTCTCTTCAGCTTTGTATAATTGGCTATGAAAACCATCCATGGAATTATTAATTTTAGTCACTGTAGTTTTAAATTTATGATTTTTATAGCTTTCTACAATTTCCAATCTTCTGTTTCCTTGAACATATTAAGTATGGTTTTTTCTTAGTCTGTGTCTGATGATTCTAATGTCTGGAATCTCTGAGCATGTTTCTATTGTCTATTATTTCTCCTAGTTCTTGGTTCATGTTGTCTTGTTTCTTCTCGTGCCCAGTTTCCTTAGTTGTATGCCAAACATTTTTTAAAATTAGTTTTTAATAACATTTTGAGGCTTAAGATAACATTATCTTCCTCCAGAGACAATTTTGTTACAGCCCAACCAGGTTTGTTGCCTGCTGCTCAAACGGAAGCCAATAAATACACTGAGACAGCAGAGTGCTACAGCAGAGAAGGAGTTTAGTATCGCAGGTGCCATGGGAGGAGATGGGAGGAATTTCTCAAATCCATCTCCCTGAGAATTTAAGAGAAAGGGTTTTTAAAGATAGTTTGGTGGGCAAAGGGCTAGGGAGTTAGGTCTGCTGACTGGCAGGAGTGAGCTCATAGGCTGGGAAGCAGAGATTGTCTTCTCAGGTGGGAGATTTACTGGGTGGGTGGGGGCTTAAGCCTTTCTCATGAGCATTCATGGGCCCAGCTCATGTCTGTGGCCCCCCAGGAATGCAGAGTCTGAAAAGTACTTCAAGGACCAGTCTTAGTCTTTATGATAGTGATGTTATCTGGAGAAGCACAAGTACTTGGGCTTTACAGTGGCAGTGTTATCTAGAGAAGTCATGGGGGAGTCACAAATCTTGCACCTGTCAAGGAGGATAGTGCCGTTAAGCAGTGACCGGTTACAGCAGTAAGGAAGTTAGGGAACAGCAGCTGCTTAACTTCTGGCTATATCTATACTTTTATAAAAATAAGACTCCGATCACTATTTATACCTTATGGCTCTACATTATTTCAATGTAGACAGTTTCAATTTTGTTTTCCTATTCCAGATACCTGAATGGACTAGCAATCCAAAAACTTTTAAATCCAATTTTGGGGATTGAGACTCAAAGCTGGGCTGCAGTCCATATGAGGCTCCATTTACTTCCAGGTAACCTTTCAGTGTCCCAAGCTCATGGTCTGTGGGTTTACAGGAGCCATACAAAACACCTTGCCCTAAGCTTTGGCAGGCCCTGGACCCCTAACTTTTGTCCCCATAGCACTAGAGGCTGTTCCAAGTGCTGCTCAGCTTCTCAGCTGCCTGTTTAGAGTGGGCAAGTCCCCACGGAGAAAGCAGCTCCAGCGCCAAGCTTACACCTCTGCATTTCATCGTCCTGGGTCTTGGATCTTGGTCTAGGAATTCTTCACTATTGTGTTAACCCTGTGATGTCTTCAAGCAGATTTTTGATTTTATGCAACCAGAGTTTTTATTAAATGTAAAAAGTTGCACGGCTGTTCCAATTTTTTCCTTGGTTAATGAAAGGAAGTAGGCTGTTCATACTGCCTACTCCCGGAGTCAGGCGCAGGAGCACCGAGGTGGAGTGAGCCTGGGAGGAGCAAGGGTGCCCCGTCTGCAGTGGAGGCTTCTTTCTTGTTGTGGAGACACAGGGAGGGCAGACAGAAGAAAATCAGGAAGGCCAAGAGCGCTTGTAAGGGCAGACTGGCCAGAGGGGAACAGAGCACCCACTGCCCTCTGCCCCTTGGTCAGCTGAGCTGGTGCTGTGGACGTGGGCGGGCGTGCCACCATGTCTACCCAACATGGTGTATTAGTCACAGTTAGAGCAGTAAAGTACAGAAAGCCCCAAATAACAGTGGTTTATTTGAGAGAGTTTATTTCTCCTTCATACCAAAACGAGTCTGGAGGTGGCAGGCCACAATTGGAAAGGTGATTTAACAAGGATGTCGAGAGCCTTTTGTCCTCTTACTCCACCCTCTTCCACTCACAGCCTCTGCCTCACAGTCCAAGAGCTTGAGTGCCACATTCCAGCCAGGAGGAAGGAGAAAGGCAGAGAGTAACACCTTTTCCTTTTGGGGCCACTTTCCCTAAGTCCCTCATGACACTATATCCTATTGGCCAGAACTGAGTCACATGGTCATTACATCAGGGATACTGTTACTAATTACGAGCATGTTAAAAAATAAACCTAGGCATGGTATAATTTTAGTAGTTTGTCTGAGCAGACAGCAATTCACCAGTCAGGCAGGGCCAGACCACAGGTGGCTGGAGGCTCTGCCACTGGAGATCCCAAGGGGAAACTTTGGTGCACACGGAATCAAGGCAAAGAAAATCTCTGATTGGTTGAAGTTGAGCAGTAGCCTAATGTCCCTAGTTAGAGGTTACTTGGCAGTTTCTGACTTGGTAAAGCTTAAGTTTTGTTTTCCTAGAATATGACCATTCATGATGAGTTGGGGTTCAGTTTGCTTGCATAAAAACTTGGAGTGCTAAAGCCACCTCAGTCTAATGGCCTCCCAATTACTTATTTTAACAAATGAGAGAATTATGTGGGTACAGCTGGTGGTCTCTACCAGTGGTCTCTCCTCCCCTCCCCATCTTCTCCTCCCCTCCAGGAAGCCCTCCCTGACATCTCTAATACTCTCAAGTCCCTCAGAGGGTTAGAGCACTGTAGGGAAATTTGGGCTAAGAAAAAAATTATTGGATATTTCTAATGGAAAACTATAGATTGCTTTGATTAGAGTGTACCTTTGTGCACTATGATACTAGCCTTTCATTGCCTTCGAGCTGTTTTCCAACTCTGTACATTATAGATGACAGAGAGGAATGATGCAAAATAATTCATGTCTGTAATCATGCAAATAAATTGCCCAGTGGAGGTTAAAATCGACTCCCTCCCCCAATGGAAAAAGCTAATTTGACATCTATTTGCAAATTTTTTTTTTTTTTTGAGACAGAGTCTCACTTTGTTGCCCAGGCTAGAGTGAGTGCCGTGGCGTCAGCCTAGCTCACAGCAACCTCAAACTCCTGGGCTCAAGCAATCCTCCTGCCTCAGCCTCCTGAGTAGCTGGGACTACAGGCATGTGCCACCATGCCCGGCGAATTTTTTCTATATATATTAGTTGGCCAATTAATTTCTTTCTATTTATAGTAGAGATGGGGATCTCACTCTTGTTCAGGCTGGTTTCGAACTCCTGACCTTGAGCAGTCTGCCCGCCTTGGCATCCCAGAGAGCTAGGATTACAGGCATGAGCCACTGCACCCGGCCCCCTCTATTTGCAAATTTATTGACTCCATATAAATGTATGCTTCTTTGTCTTCTCCTTTGAAATGGTTCTAACATCTGCCTGGTTCCCTCAATAATAATGAGTTAAACACAGTCTTTAACATGTGTTCATTTTTTATCTATATGACACAAGTCAAGATTTAACTTGTTTAAAAAATTATCTTTCAATGCCACACTCAGCCTGGCTTGATAAGGGGAGGGTCCAGCCAGCAGCTCCAGCAGGACAGATGCCAGCCCAGCAGGAAAGCCCGGAGGAGTGATGCTGGGGGTCAGACGCTAACCAGGAGTAAGTGCCTCTGAGACAAAGGGCAGGCCTTGGGTCATGACTCCCAAGGAGAAGGGACAGGCAGCCAGGCGGACTAGGCTGGGCTGGGGGACCAGCAGTCTACCTAGTTCAGCAGGGACATCCCCGTGCCCTTGCTCCTGACAGCTCACAGCATGATTCTGACCCTGTCAACATGCTTGGAAGATGTAGGTGACATCCAGATATTTGGGTGAAGAGGAAATGGGCAGAACTGCGGCCCAAGACCCTTCGCAAAACCTGGGGGAGCCTTGGCTGGGTTCCTGAGGGGAGGAGGGAGCTGAGGGCTCTGGGATGTGGCTGGAGGGTGGGGAGAGGTGCGACTGTGAGCATTCGCCAGCCCGCCGGCCCCAGGAGTGGAGTCAGCAGGTCAGGCTGGCGTGGGAAGCACATAGGCCTTCAAGGCCACACAGTATTCAGAATTCGGCAGAGGATGTCCAGGGTCCCAGGCTTCCCCACCCTTTTCTCCCTTTCTTCCCATGAGCCCCTGGTTCTGTCCTGGTGGAGGGGCCTGAGCCCTCAAACCGTCGCAGCACCCGTCTCTGATGAGCACGCTGACAGGAGACTGAGGGCTGGACCTGGTGGGTGCTTGCCAAGGGGCCCGCGGGAGCGTAGCGTAAGGTGGCATGCCATCCCACCTCCCCTGGAGCTCAGGCTGGGGGCCAGGAAGAAAGTGCCAGGAAGGGGCAGCCCGCCTGCAGCTGGGCAGCTGCCTCGGAAGGCACACAGGCAAAGCAGCGTGTGTGTCTAGGCAAATGTCTGCCTGCTCAGCCCGATGGCCTGCCCTTGTCCCGCTCCTCCCCTTGGGTCCCACCTCGCCTGCTGTTGACCCATTCTCCAGGCCCCAGCGGGTGTCCACACACCCTCTCCTCTGGCACTGGGCCAGGGACACAGGACGACCAAGCAGGAGGAAGCGTGTGTTGGGGAGGGGTGTGCACAGGGCCAGCCTCCACCTCGAGCAGCAGAACTACAGGCCGCCAGGGCCCTGGAGCTCAGATGGGGAGGGGACACTGCCACGGTTGCAGGGCTGGGGGGTCCTAGCTGAGGGGCTGCAGAGGAAGGGGCCAGACCTCATCCTGTCCTGGAAGTTGTGGATCTTTTTTTTTTTTTCTGAGACAGAGTCTCACTTTGTTGCCCAGGCTAGAGTGAGTGCCGTGGCATCAGCCTAGCTCACAGCAACCTCAAACTCCTGAGCTCGAGCAATCCTGCTGCCTCAGCCTCCCGAGTAGCTGGGACTACAGGCATGCGCCACCATGCCCGGCTAATTTTTTCTCTATATATTTTTAGTTGGTCAATTAATTTCTTTCTATTTTTAGTAGAGACGGGGGGTGGGGGGGTCTCTCTCAGGCTGGTTTCGAACTCCTGACCTCAAGCAATACACCTGCTTCAGCCTCCCAGAGTGCTAGGATTACAGGTGAGCCACCGAGCCCAGCTGGATCTTTTCATAGTGATTTTGTGGAAATCTTTCTTCACCTGAGGCTAGAGTTCCCGTTCAGTTTATTTTGCACATTTGGACGGGTTACTTCAGGTCTTGGGCTGGCCTCTGAGGAGAGGCCGGAGCGGGGAAGAGTGCTTGGGTCTAACCCAGCACAGATACAATTCCAGATTTGCCTTTCCCTGGTCCCTCACCCGGCCCGGCACTTGTCACACTGAGCACTGACTCCGGCCTGCCCTGAGCCCTGATCTCCAGTTCTTGACTAGTTTTCCCTGAAGTTGTCCTGGACCAGGAGAGGCTCAGAGGGGAGGGCGAGCGTGTGCCTGGCTTCCTGCATTGCCTCCCAGCGCCAGAGGCTGACCCCAGCGCCCTGCAGCTGCTAGCACAGTGTGCTCCAGGCATGTCTCTGTCCCTTCTCCCTCGTCGTGTCCCAGGGAGGTCCTGCTCTGACCAGTGCTCCAGGTGGGCCTGGTGCTGAGAGCATCTCTGGCAGAGGCCTAGGTCTGCCCTAGCTCTGCCCCCACCTTTGGCTCCGGCCAGCCTGACCCAGGGGTGATGGAGAGGGCAGGAGAGGAGGGCCCAGTGTCCCTGGGTGTGGGTGGAGCCATCAGAATCCAGATCTCCCTGGTCCTGAGTGTGCCTGGGAAGGGGGTGGCTCTGCAGGCCCGGCAGGGGTCGGGCAGAGGGACCTGCGCTGTTCTCATGCCCTCCACCGCAGAACACCAGCACCTCCACAGACAGAGGCTTCCTGCAGCACCAGGCCCACAGGTGAGACCTGGGCATGCTGCGGGCATAGGCAAGGAGCAGGAAGGGGCGCCAGAGAGGGCTGGCTGGCCTGGGGATGGGCCGCAGGGTTGGCAGGGTGGCTCTGGGGGCAACAAAACCAGGCCTGGAGGGTTATATTGCCAAAGGCCAAAGCCTGCCTCCCTGCCCTGGGGAGGGCATCCCTCCCCACCCTCACTGGGCTGTGCTGGGCCCTAACCATCTGCACCGGACAGGGCAGCCCCCGGCTGTGTAGACAGGCGTGCTCACCACTCACCAAGCAGCTGAGTCGAGAGTCAGTATGATGCAAGGGCTGGGCAGGGAGCCTGGTGTGACCCTGGGATGTGTGTGTTGCAGTGGGGTGGGTCGTGGAGGATGCTTTTTCCCCCTAGAAAATTTCTCTAACCTAGAAGGGGCTGCATGGGGCAGGGGTGTATCAAGGTGGAAGGAGGCGGGCAGTGTGGAGGGCTGGGCAGCGGGTGTGGTGGAGGCCCTCCCAGGCCTGATTTCCTATTCAAGGCTTCTGGTGATTCTCTCCCCAGCGGAGGCGGCTCTGGTGACCTGGGACACACACTGACTGTCAGGGCAGGATCACACAGAGGCCAGGAGGCTTGGTGGGAGAGGCTTAGAGGACTTTCCACAGCCCAAGGGCTAGGGTGGGGAGCTGGGTCTAGACCTAAGCCTGAGCTTCCTTCTTAGGGCTGCTCTGGCCCTTCTCCTGCGCCAGGGTTCCAAAGGAAAGCAGGAATGGGCTGGGGAGCCCGCCAGGCCCCTCTGCCCATAGCCTGCCTCCTCCACAGTCCCCGGCCCAGTCAGGGCTCTGAGGGGTGTCCCGGGGGACTGGCACTGAGGGAGGAGGACTGTTCTCTCCTGACCTGCCTTCCACCACGCCCGCCTGCCTGGCCTGAGGGAACAGGAGCAGGGACCACCTGGGACAGGAGCTGGGGCAGAAGCTGGGCCATGGCTGTGGACTCCTGCCCCTCCCTGGCGCGCTCCAGCCCATCTGGATGCAGGGCTCCCACCCCACCACACTGTCCTCACCACTCCACCATGACCGTTGTCCCCACAGCCCCCAGCAGCACTAACACTCCCCACCACACCCCAACGAGACCCTCCCTCTCACCAGCACCATCCCACCTCCCTGGAGAGCGCCCACCTCACACCTGGCATCGAACTCTTCCCCAATATGTCGTCAGGCCCATAAGCCCTGGCTGTGGGGCAGGCACATTTGAGGGGACGAGGGCTTTGCTGGAGCCCACCTGGCGAGGCAGGGCAGCTGAGCCTGCTCCCGAGTGCAGGGGGGGGAATGGCGAGGGGCCTGGGCAGAAGCACTCACCGCTGGGCTGGCCTGGGCCTCAGGGGTCATTCAGACAGACCTGCTCAGGGCCCAGGCCCGGACAGTGCATTCTCCCGGGGGGCTCTTGAGGCCTTCCCTGGGGGAGGAGACCAGCGATGGGGTGCAGTTGGGCAGGAGGCAGAGAGGGTCCCTGAGGTATGCCCCTTTGTCCTTGAAGTGCCCTTCCTGGCAGGCAGGCAGGGCTTTCCTGGTGGGCTCAGGGGTTTGGAGGCAGCGCTGGCCCAGAGTTTGGGTCTCCTCAGGCCACTCAGTGGCGGAGGTGGCAGGGATGGTAGGCATGTGAGAGGCTGGCCGATCCCAGCCCTCCTGGTTTGCAGCTCTACTGGCAGTCTCGGCTTCTGCCCTGCCTCTTCCTCCTGACCCAGCGGTCCCTGGCTGCTCTCCCTCAGCCCCTGCACGTCCTCTGTGTCTGGACCCGCAGAGGAGACGCTAGGCGCCTGGATCTCCAGACATTGCGGCCACCTCACCATCGGGGTTTCTCCTGGTCCTCAGCACCTCGGGTCTGGGCAGGAGTCCAGTGAGGGCCCTTGGTTGTCTGTGATTGTCCATGCTCCTGCCCCTGTACCCGTCACCCCTCGACCAACCCAGCAGCCACCCGAGCATGCTCTGCTCCGCCACCCCGCACCCGCCGACCTGGCTGCGGGCGGGCACACCTTCAGCCCCAGCGCCTGCATGCCGGCTGCACGAGGGCGGCAAGTCTGGGCCAGACGCCTCCCCACCTCTGACACTGGCTCCAGGGGCCCCAGGGGGTGTCGAGCCCTCAGTGTCCCAGGGCCAACCTGCGCTTACATTGATTGCTAACATGCTGGCAGTCACGGAGCCTCTTCCTGCCGTAGCTCCAGGCTGGGCAGGGCAGGCCATGACCTCCCTTGCCCTCATGGTGGGCTCCGGGTCACCCAGAGGGGCTGTGGCTTCCAGTCTGGGCCCAGGGCCTAGTGGCCCTTCCATGTTGCCCTCAGCAGCACCATCTTCATAGCTGTAACCATCTTTCTCCCCAGACCCCACCAGCATCGCCCTGTCCTCATCCCCATCATCCACAGTTCCATCTCTGTCATTGTTACCATCACTTTCCCCACCACCATCACCACCACCACTTCAGTCACCAACAACATCGCCATCCCCAGTCCTGATTTCAATTTCCCCAGTAACTACCAGAGCCAGGACCTTTCTGGACCCATCTGCGTCTGTGTTCCCACCTACAGCCACTAACCGTCCCTTCAGTACCTCCAGCCTCCCATCTGCCCTGCCATCCCCGATGGTTCCAGACCAGCTACTCTTCCTGGGACAGCCCAGCCTGGGCCAGGGGTCCCTGCCTGGCCCAGCCCGCATGGCCACCGGCCTTCCCCTGCCCCACCTGGCCCTGGCTCCCCCACTGCCCAGTCTTCTGCCCTGCCTCATCCTGGTCATGCTAGCTCATTGCAGGACTCAGTCTTCTCCAGCCCAGGGCCCAGTTGAGCGACACACTCTGTGACCGTCATAATCACCAATGAAGCTATGCTCTGGAGCCCTGCCTCCGGGGAGCACCAGCTGCTGAGTCAGAGCATCCGCCACCAAGTGAGGACACCTCCCCAGTGTGCAGTGGGCAGTGGAGCAGTGCTGGCCCCTGCCTGCTGCCCGCACTTTCTGCGCATGCCAGGCCCCGTCACGCCCCAGTGCTATGGTGCTTGCTGTCCTTCCCTAGCATCTCGCTCCCTCCACTGCCTTTTCTGTTTGGTGACGGCTGTCTCCGTAGAGCAACCACTCCCGATGGCTCAGACCCCTGCCCTCACACAGTCACCTGCCCTTGCCACACTGTCCTGTCCCAGCCTGCTGCTCCCACCGGGCCACGAGCTCCCTGAGGACAGGTGGGTACAGAGCCAGGCACACATGGGAAGGCACACATTCCAGGAGTGTCGAATGAATGAATGAGCTGCTCCTAGGGGAGGAGCATGTGCAGTGGAGGTGGGAACCTAAGAAGTATAAAACTGAAAGCTCCCAGCAGGAAGGGAGAGCCCAGACAGAAATATTCTGGAGAGAAAACTCTACTTGTCTATCTACCAGGAAACTAGAGGCAGGTCTCACTGTGTGGCTGGCTGGCATTTTCTTGGCCCAAAGCACCAGCAAGGACCAGTAGGACCTCATCCCCTGGCAGAGTGAGGCTGAGTTCCTGTGGCCAAAACCAAACCCAGTCTTGCCTCAGTTCTAGAACCACAGGCAGCGAAGGTGCCCTGGCCAGGAAGTGCCACTTCTTGCCTGTCATCCACGGGGAGCTCAGTCTGAGTCTCTATTAGTCGGTGGGTGCATTCATTCATTTATTTGACTGATTCATTTCTTCCTACAACTACCTGAGTGCCTACTGCACCAGACACTGTGCCAAGGTCTAGGAGTGGGACAGTGAGCAAACAGGCCCGCTCCTGTCCTCAAAGCGCCCACGGCTGCAGGGGCAGGCACAGAAACCCACCTGCAGTTAGAGTCTCACAACCGTGGAAGGGGATGTGCAGGTGGGGTGGGCGGATGGCTGGGTGAGGGAGTTGCTTGGAGAATGCCTTTCTGAAAAAGGGGACTTTTAACGGATGGAGAAGGCAGCCCGACGAACCCCGGAGGCCTTTCTAGGCAGAAGGCACAGCCCAAGCGAGGACGCAGCGGTGGCAGGTGGTCAGAAGCGGCAGAGGCCGAGGGCTGCAGGGAAAGGAGCCGTGTGGAGAACTCAGGGCAGGGGTGGCAAGTGGGAATGGGAGACCTGTTAGGAGGAGGGGCAGTCATCCAGGCCGGACCGCAGCTGTCCAGATGCAGGGCTAAGCATGAATGGATTGGAGAGTGGTTCTCAAGAAATCAGATAGCAGAGAGGGAAAGGCCTTGGAGTGCTGGGGGTTTGCTGCTCCCCAGACAGTGTTCAGTGGAGGGTGACTGGCAGGTTATCTCTGGCTGCTGTGTGGGGAGTACCTTGGGCAGGGCCTGGGCAGCCCAGGTGGTCAATGCGGAGACCATCGCAGGGCTAGGCTGGAGATGATGGGGTGGACGAATGTGGGGGTGGGTTACAGAGAGGGCGAGTTAGGGCAGGAGGCGCTGGGCTGCAGAGCAGGTGGGGTGGGGTGTGCCAGCATTCCGTGTCTCCGCCTGTCCTTAGCTGCGTCTGTCTATCCGGAGGCCTTCCCCAGCTTTCAGGCCATCGGTGTCCTGGTCTTCAGGTGAATGTGCATGGCTGTCAGGGCCCACCCCCACCCCTCAGCGGGGCTGTGCCTTCTCAGTCTTGAGTGCACTCTCCCAGGCTGCCCAGCCCTGCCTGTCCCCCACCATGTTCAGGAGCACCTGGGGAGGGGCAGGAAGAGCCCTGGACAGGTAGGGAGGAAGCCTGCATCTGATTCTGCCCTGGCCGTGCTGTGTGGCCTCAGGAGGCCTTTGGCCTGCTCTGAGCCTGGTTCCCACTGCGGGATTTGGGTAGGAATGCCAGGCATTGTCTGAGTGCAGAGGCAGCAGGAGCACCAGGCATGTGAATGATGTGGAAATAGATGCAAACCCCCTGGGCTAGGGCCCTTTCCAGTTCTGAACTTCTAGGGAAAGAGGATGCTGGGGGACCCAAGACCAAATTTGCTAGTGGATATCAGCCCTGCAATCTCATGAGAAAGGCTGAAAAAGGTCCAAATCATCGCAGCCCCACTTGAGTTGTGAGTTCAGTGCAGACCTTGAATCCTATAGGTAATTTAGAGGCTTGAATACTCCCAGTGACAGGGAGCTCACTATTTTTCCAAGCCATGCTCCCTAGCTGGTTAGAAAGTTTTCCCTTTTAATAAACTGAAGTCTTCCTCTGTGCCTTCCCTGCCCTGGGCCCGAACAGAAGTTTTATCTCCCCAATGCTGGGATGGCGCAACACAAAACAAGTGCTCAAGGGAAGAACAAATGTGATTCTAGATCCTGAGACTGCTTGTTTCCAGGCCTCTCCCCAGAAGCTCCTTCAGCCTCCTGCTGAGGCCAGGCTGCCTCCTCAGGACATGAGCAATTGGTCCATCTCCCACAGGCTTTCAGAGATGCCTCAGACCTATCACCTCCCTCTCTTCAGAGCCCCTGCTCCTGGTGATACAACCAAGGATGTTTTCCTCAGTGTGGTCCAGACTAGCTTCCTGGGAGCTTACAGCCAGCTGCAGCCTGGCTGGGTGACCCTGCCCTGGGCTCTCCCGGGTGGGATTCACAGAATTATTCCCAGGTAAGCCAGCTTGGTGGGGTGTCCAAGGACACTCACTTTTATTGGCACCTGCTTTGTGCTCTGGTGGCTGCATCATTGAGGCCTCACAACAGTCCTCTGGGGAAGGATCATTACCCTCATTTTACCGAGGAGGCAGCTGAGGCCCAGAGGGGTCACGTGACCTGCCTTGAGTCACACAGGGCGGCTCTCCTCTGTGCAGCCCACAGCTTCCCCTGCAGACTCGTGCCTCGGGGTGCCGCCTTGCGCACCAGCCAGGCCCCACCTGAACCACAGGGCCCTGCCTGCCCACACCACCCTGATGGGGCTGTGGCTCTGTCCGCAGGCCTGGCTCGGTAGCTGTGATTGCTTCCTTGCATTTGGGGGCCGTGCCCTGGGCCCCTGCCTGCGACGTCCTCTGGACTTTGTGCTGCAAAGCAAAGGCCTCAAGGCAGATGCTGGGGCACTTGTCCTTGGCTGAGAACAGCCTCACCTCTGACAGTGAGTCTCCTCCCCAGCCTGCCGCCACCCTACCCCAGTGCCTGCTCACTGCCCGCAGGGGGTGCTGGGCGGGCTCCCTAGGAGGGGTCCAACTCCTGCCCTGACCCCAAACCAGAGTGAGGTGGGCGAGCAGGCTCCTGGGGCCTCCTGAACGCCGTCCAATGGCTCTGCAGCGTGCAGCCTCACCGACCTGGCCCGGGAGACCGTCGGCATCAGCTTCCAGGCCATGAGGCCCTTCCTGCCCCAGCTCCTCATGCCTGGTTCTTCCCTCCTTATCCTGCTGAGGGGGCAGATTCTCCAACAGGTGAGGTGGCCCCTGGCCCTCCAAGCTTCTGGGGCCCGGGACACTCACCTGGCCTCGCCTGAAGGCAGGACCTATGGTACAGTCCCCCTGCCCAGGCAGCACCCAACCAAGGCGCTGCGGGGAAGGTACCATGCCCCAGAGGCCCGACTAAGCAGGGTGCCCTGCCCAGGCCTCGGGCTGTCTGTCCGAGGGGAGCACAGCCAGGCTCTGTGAGCAGACACCCCTACCCAGGACGCCATGTTGAAGGAGGGGCTTACTCTCAGGTCCTGCTTCATGCCTCACCTGTCCCCACCATGCTGGGTCTCAGGAGAGACAGCTCCCAGGCCCGCAGTGACCTCCAGGCCTCCCCACAGGTCACACCTCTGGCATCAGAGTTCTCTAAGGAACATCCCTAAGAAAGCTCCCTGCTCCTGTTCAGGTGGGTCAAGCCCCCTCCTGCCTACCCAGCCTGGTCTGCTCTTTTGGAGGCTGCCCTGGGGCAGAGGGGACAGCTCCACCCTGTGACCCAGAGCCAGGACATGGGAGGCATGGGTTTGGGAGCCACCCAGGTAGCTCCAGCTAGTCATGCAGAGCTCTTCCCTAGGGACAGGGCAAGTAGGGACACTACACTTGCTTCTAGAGACATGTGCTGGCAGAGCTTGTGACCCCTGCACTCTCCCCTTATACTTCCCCAGGAACGAAGACCTGTGGGTGAATGTTTATGTCTAATACAAGTTCCAGACCCGTGCCCACCTCCAAGGCCTGGCCAATCTCCTGGCCCAAAACACAATGGAACCTCCTCTCCAGAAATCCAGCATCGTGGCCAATGGTGAGTCTGAGCGGGTATCTCTGTGTGTCTGTGGGCCAGCAGCCACTTGATCTCTCCAGGCCTCAGTGTCCCCTTCTGTATAATGGGCAGAATCTCATCTTGATAGCAAATGCTCATGTGCTGGGGCCACAGAGAGGAAGTGGACGTGGAGCTTTGTGGGGAGCTGGATAGAGGTGAGATGTTGGGATCAGAGAGAGAGGAGGGTCCAGTCACCTCTGCTGCCTAGGATCTGTTTAGTCCCCACACACATGATGAGATCTGTCCCCTCAAGTTATAGGGCAAATGTGCTCAGCTTTACCCTCAGATGAGCAGGAAGCCCAGCGTCTCCTCTTGGGGCCTCCCCGATAGTTAGACTTACGCAGGCTTGTGCCATCCAAAAAGGGGCAGCAGTTCGTCACCCAAGTCAGGAGGGTTCTAGGTCTGCTCAGTCCACCCCAGCTACACCGCCTGGAGCTGCTCTTCGGAGACCCCTCGGCCACAGAAGGTGCTGGTCCACCTAGTGCCAGCCCTTAACCCCGCTGCTGCCTCAGGGGGTCAGTGCTGCCCTCCTCAGGCTCTGCCCTTGTGCCCACCCTCCACTGCAGTTCCTGTGTCAGCAGCCCTTGAGAGCAGGGCATCAATTTGGACTCCACTGGACCCTGTGTCTTCCACTCCCCGGGAAGCAGCCCCAGCAGAGGGGTGGGTCCCTCTGCAACCTGCAATCTCCAGAGCACAGAGGGCCTGTTGCACCCTGGCAGCAGGCAGGAGAGCTCCCCACCCATCCTCTTAAAGAGGGCTGCCCTGTCCACGGCCGCCAGCCCCTGCCACGCCCTCCCTACCAGGAGTAGATGTTCTTTTTTTTTTTTTTTTTTTTTTTTTGAGACAGAGTCTCACTTTGTTGTCCAGGCTAGAGTGAGTGCCATGGCATCAGCCTAGCTCACAGCAACCTCAAACTCCTGGGCTCAAGCGATCCTCCTGCCTCAGCCTCCCAAGTAGCTGGGACTACAGGCATGTGCCACCATGCCCGGCTAATTTTTTCTATATATATTAGTTGGTCAATTAATTTCTTTCTATTTATAGTAGAGACGGGGTCTCGCTCTTGCTCAGGCTGGTTTCGAACTCCTGACCTTGAGCCATCTGCCCGCCTCCGCCTCCCAGAGTGCTGGGATTACAGGCATGAGCCACCGCACCTAGCCAAGGAGTGGATGTTCTTACGAGCCTCCCACCAGGGTGGCACAGGCAAAGATAAAGACCGCAACGGCACAAGTTCCTCGTCAGCACGATTTCCTGCTCATGGCGACTCCGGCAGCGAGCAGGCCGTCTCATTAGTCCACCAGGTAGATCAGTGCAGGGATGGCAAACATTTTTTGTAAAGGGCCAGAAAATAATCTTATAGGCCCTGCAAGCCATGGGGTCCGTGTCACAACTACTCAGCGCCTCCCTTGGAACGAGAAAGTGGCCCTAGGCCACACATCAACACATGAGCCAGCTGTGCTCCCAGAAAACTTCGTTTATGGACATGGAAATTTGTGTATCGCATAATTTCCGTATGCCACAAGATATTCTACTTTTGATGTCTTTCAGTCGCATAAACATAAAAGCCACTCGTAGGTCACGGGCTGGAATCTGGCCCTGGCTGCCCTCTGGAGGGACAGACACCTCCGAGCCGGCTGTGGGCCTGGGGCGGGCGCAGGCCCACCTCAGGGCTCCCGAGAGAGAGGGCCCAGGCTGACGCCACCATCCGCCCGTCGCTCTAGGGGAGAGGCAGAGGGTGCTGCACGAGGTGTGGCCGCAGATGCCAGGCCAACCTTTTGCTAAGGCCTCGGAGGACAAAACCAACCCTGAGTCCGGGGAGCTACAGGGGCTGCTGACGAGATGGGTGAGGTGGATGGACAGAGGCCGTGGGCTGGGGAGGGAGGACGGCTAGACGAGGCTTTGGTAGAGCTGTGACCCTCTTCCTCCTCTCCTGACCCCCAGCCTCAGACCCCTGCGGAACTTTGACCAAGTGATGGTGGAGGAATGGACTCACCCGGTGAGTCCGTGGTGGCTCTGGGTGACCCAGAGCCCAGGCCTGAACTTTGCAGGTGGGGGCAGCAGGCTGGAAGAGATGGCCTCTCTAAGTCCCACTCGCAGCCCAGCATCCTGGAAACTGTGACGATTCTTCTGCCAGGCAGGACCCACTGACTGCTAGAGTGGGCGCCACCTTCTTCAGGGCCGCGCCGGCCAGTCCCATGCAGGGCTGTGAGCACCTGGGTCCGTGCGCCCTGCGGGGCTGCGAGCACTGGGGCCGTGCGCCCTGCAGGAGGCTGTGAGCACCGGGGGCGTGCGCCCTGCGGGAAGCTGAGGGCCTCTTGGTAGAGATGGTCGTCCCAGACCACGGTCAGTGCATCTGCCTCCTTCTGTCTGCGGTGCCTTCCCTCTCTCCGTGTCCTCTGTCCATCTGCCTCCTCCCTCGGGCTTGCCACCCCTGCCCACCCTGACCTGCTGCCTCCTGGGAGCTCCTCAAGGTGCCCCCAGCCTGTATTCCTGCAGCACTGCTGGGCCGGGACCCCACACCAGGGCTTCTCGCCAGGTCTGGGAGGAGGCCCCCACCCCACCACGGGCTTCCTGCTCTGCTCCAGGCACCCCCAGCCCCAAAGCCTCAGGCCAGCCTGCCACCTCCCTGCCCAGCTACCCTGCGGCCCTCCTCCTCCCAAGCCTCCTGCTCGTCTCACTCAGCCTCATCCTGGTGAGTGGCTGGCTGGGCTGGGGGCTCCTTGGGGCACCCTGAGCCTTTGACCTCTTGACCTTTGGGTCTAGCTGAGGGGTCAGCAGGCCCCTTTACCACTTACTCCTCACCTGCACCCAGGGCCTCCTCAGACTCCAGCTGGAGCCAAGGGGTTTCCGGCCAGGGGGCTTGGCCTCATCCCAGGACCCACCCTTCTGCCAAGGTGCTGACGAGGAGGACCTGCTATGGGGAGCTCAGTCTGGGGGGCCTGAAGCCCCACCCCCAGAGTAGGAGTGCACCGTGGCCTCTCCAGACAGGCAAGTGGACATCTACCTGCCCTGCCCACCGGTGTTTGCTCCGAGGTGGGCTCTGCCCCTCTGGCCACCAAGGGCTCATGTAACCACTTCCCAGGGAGCGTTGGTGGCAGTGTCCAGGTGGTGAGGGCAGCAGCCGGGTGGTCAGGCAGGCTCCTCCAAACAGACCCCCTCAGCCCGCCCATTCCCGGCTGCCTCCCACAACCCTGGAAATGAAGCTGGGGGCTGACAGACACCCACAGGAGGCTGGGAGAACTGGGACAGAAATGCAGATGTGGGGGGATCTTGGTTCTCCCCTTATCTCCCAGGACACGGGGACCCATTCAGTGGCACCTCCAGGTCCCGGAAGAGGCGTGGGACACGTGTGGACCAACTCGGTCTCCTCTGTGTCTCCTGGCCTTTGCCCCCTCTGCCCCAGGGCCAGGTGGGCGTGCCGAGGGTGGGCAGTGCTGTCCTGGGTGCGTTCAGCTGTTCCCAACTCCCGGCTTTGGCTCCCTGTGCTCTACCTCCAGGTGGCCTCACGCTGCTGCTCCCTCCACTGAAACCCCAAACTCCAAACCTCTCGTCCCCCCACCTTCACCGCACCCCAGGGCTTCCATAGACAGTGCTCAACCCTGAAGGGTGAATCTTGTGCTCCTGCACCCCTCACCTGCCCAGGAATCCAGAGCCAGAGAGGGCGAGGAACCAGCCACAGTCACACAGCGAGGGAGGCTTCTTCCCTCCCAGGACACCTAAAGACTGGACTCTCAGGGCTGGGACGGAGGTGGGTCGGGGAAGCAACGCCTTGTCACCTGTGCTGGGAAGACGGGCTCCCTACCCTACCTGCAAGGTGTGTAAAGTCGGGGAAAACCCGTGCTTACTCGGGCCAGGCCTGTTCCACATGCTTCACACACTCACACAAGCCCCCCCCCTCTGGCTCAGGTAGCTGCTCACAGAGGAGGAAACTGCAGCCAGGAGCCCCTGCCCCAGCGCACATGCGGAGGGCTGAGAAGGGGGCAGGCGGGAGGAAGCGCAAGGTCCAATCCTGCACTTGCACGTCCACACATGGCACCCTCAGCAGTCAGGCGAGGGGACAGGCCCGGGGATGGACCAGCACCGCGGGCCTCAGAGGACGGAGCATGGCCCCGTAGGTGCCTGCATCCCTGTGGAAGGGCCAACCCCTCCGTCGAGAGGGCTGGGGCAAAGGCGCCTTTCTGCTAGCCTGGCCTGGAAGGGCTGGAGGCATCATCCAGCTTAAGAGAAACTCTGGTCCTTTCGGGTATGGAAAAGTTAGAAGGCAATCTGAAGTTGGCAAAAAAAATTGCTTCTATTTCTAAACATTAGACAGTCATCCAGTGTGAGGAGATGAGAGCGCCCCAGAGTAGAGCCCACAGGAGGAGGAAGACTACCTGGGGTCAAGGGTGGGGAGGAAGACTGCTGGGGACAGTCAGCCTCAGACCAGGCACAAGACAGGCTCCCAGGGCAGGCAGTCCTGGCTAGAGAGGTCTGGGACCGGGGCCAACCCCTGCAGCCCCTCACTGGCCTAGGGGAGGGGTTTTAGGGGGCAGGCCTGGCAATCTCCTGGGGGACACGGGTAGGCAAAGGCCTTAACCTAGAAAGCTCCAGCAGCTCCTAGGCCCACCAGGACACGAGAGATTTGGTGGTGGTAGAACTCAGGGATGGTTTTTGAAGCCATGACCTAAAAGGGAAGGAGTCGGGCATGGTCCTGCCCAAAGGCTCCCCTGCCTGCGGAGAGCCAGCAGGCTTAGTGTGGGGACCCTCAGGAGCCCAAACCATGAGCTTACCTGGGCGAAGTCAGCGGCCAGCACCAAGCTGCCAAAGAGTCAGCAGAAAGATCACGTAGGGTTGACCACAGCTGGTAGCAGGTTCCTCTGTGCCTCTGGAATATACAGGCCTCTCATTCCTGCCCCTGAAGGGCTGCTGCCCCCACATCAGCACCCTGAAGACTAGCCTGATACATGCACAGGTCCCAGGTTAGCCCCATGCTCCCAGTACCCACAGATAAGGACTAGAGCCAGGGCAGCCAAGGTGTAGGATGAGGTCCCTGGGAGACGCTCCTCAGGCTGTTGTGATTCCTGAAACATCCCCTTTAGGGCCTCTCTTCTTGCAGAGGAAAGGCCATGCCAGCCTTGTCCCCTCCAGCCACCTCTGCTACCACCGGGGCCCTTGCAGGTGTTAGGGAGAGAACGGGGTGGGACAATGCCAGAGCTCTGAGGCTGAGGCTGGCCAGGCGGGCTGCAGGAGACCCCTCCCTCTCCAGGCTTTGGTTTCCTGGCCCCCCGCAAACCAGGCTATTTGAAGCTTTGCCTGAGGCCTTGCACGAAGATGTAGTTCAGACTCAGTGAACACAGCAGGCTTTAGGGAGGTGGCACACACCTGGTCAGCGGGGGGTACAAGGAAGAGAACCCACAGGCGAGTGTGGCCTCTCCAGACACGGCACAGTGGTACTTGCAACACACAGGACAAACGGTCCGCCGGGAAAGGTGGAAAGGTGAGGCAGCCAGATGGCCACCAGGCTGGATGGCCACTACTAGGGTCTGCAGGACAACGACAGGACCAAACAGACTCAAGTGAGTCTTTGCTAAGCGAGTCTTCTCTGTTGGCAGCATGGGGACAAGTTCCACAGCCCACCTCCAACCATCTCGTGAGGCCCTGCCAGCATCACACGGGCTTGTTTAGTTGTCACAGCAACCCTGGCATGGAGCCGCCCTATTCTCCAGATGAATGAACAGAGGCTCAGAGACTCGCGTCTCACAGCGGGGCCCGGGGCACAGACCCAGGTCTGGCTGCACCTGCTCCCAGACTCAGCTCATGCTGACAGCCAAGCACCTGTGAACTAGGCACTGTTATCCCCACTTTACCGCTGGGGAAAGGAAGGCACACTGTAAATGACTTGCCCAAGGCCAAAGTGGCAGGGCTGGGCTCACCCCGCCCCCTTACTCCACAGCCTGTGTCCTCTGCCACATCCTGACCGCAGAGGCTCCCCTAGGACCTGAACCCAGAAGGTGGAACTCTGCTGCCTCCTTCGCTCCACCAGGGGACAGAGCACGCAGCCGCATGTTTGGGAGGGGACAGTGTGGGAAACAGCCCAGGCCAATGCCTCATTGAGCCACAGGTTCCCCAGGCCCAGGAGGGGGAGGGCACTAAAGCCCACCCCAAAGCTCACTGGAAACCTCAGGTCAGCACCTGCATGAGGTTAGGGAAGGAGTTCAGCCCCCGATGCACCTGCAGGGGTGAGACAGGCACAGGTAATGGGTGGGGAAGGGGGTAGGGAAGTCACAGGCACTTGTGGCCACATGGGGAAGGGGGACATCATGCCCAAAAGAGACCACAGGGGTCAAGAACTCAAGTCTGGGTTTGTTAATGGTGTCATATCTGCTTGAGTCAGCCCCTGTCCTGACCCTGCAGCAGCAGCTCGTGGTCAGGCTGAGACTCGCTGGGCCCAACCCAGCCTGGCATAGCCAGCAAAGCTGTGTCTTGGAGAAGAATCTGTTAAGATTCATCCAGGACAAAAGGCAACACCTGGAAGGGGCTGGGCTACCAGAAGCTGGGGCCTGGAACAGCTGCTGAGCTGGAAGACTGTGCTGGGGCAGCAGCAGGCAGATCTAGTGAGGACTGAGCCTTTAGCAGCTGGGGACTTGCTGCCAGCTAGGCTTGGCAGTGCCAGGGTGGTGATGGGCAGGGCCAGGAGGTGGCAAGCTGAGGGGTGGCAGCGAAGACTGGACAGGGCTACCTGGCTGTCCTGCATGGGGGAGGCGCGAGCCTTGTGGAAACGCGGGCAGAACCCACGCCTCCCTGAGTAAGGGCTGTCTCCAGGGTCTCCTGCCCCTCAAGGCACTGGGAGTCCAGGCCTCCCTGGGGAGGGTTCAGAAGGAAGGGCCAAGGCCTCAGCAGACGAGAAGCTGGCGGAAGCACCTGGCATCTGTGCTGTTGGCTCTAAGCTGAAGCCCCAGCCCCTCTGAGAAGGGGATTGGGTCTGAGTGGTTTGTATGGTTTGAGGAGATGCAGCCACCAATCTTGGGGTTCCAGGAATTACAGATAGGAGAGAAACTAGGGGCTATAGTTACGGCTTGAGAGGGCCTGCCCTGGCCCCATCGCCCTGATCTGAGAATGGAAAGGGTCTACAGATGCCTTTATCTGATGGCTCGTGGAGAAAGAAGCAAGGGCTCCCCTGCCGGCCTTGAAAGCACAGAACAAGTCTCTTAAGGTCCTTCTTGGGGCTCAGGAGATCAGTACCCACTTCCCAGGAGCCCAGGTCCTCATTGTCCCAAGAAGTCACAGGGACCTGGGAGGTAGACCTCCCCAGGACAGAGCCGTGGGTCTGGCTGCGGCTGGGGTTGTGCATCAGGGAGGGGTGGAGAGCTCCACAGTCGCAGGCGCCTCTGCAGTGGCCAGAATGCCCAGAGTTGGGGCCCCCACGGCGGCAGCAGTGTACTGGCTTGTGGAGCGCACACCCCCGGTCCAGCATGGGGGATTCGTGTTCAGCTGGAGAGGAGACAGGAGGGGCTCTGCAGCTCTGTCCCTGGTCCTGGGGCCATCCTCATCTCTGGAAGCAGAGGGGGCCTAGAAGGGCTGCATTGGGCTGAGCTGGGGGCTCCCTCTCTGGGGGCACCTGGCCGTGGGGTCTAGGGGAGCTGCCCAGGGACAATAGCCAGCAGCCATTGTCCGCCAGCTGGGGCTTCCTGGTGGTCTTCCTCACAGCCATGCCCGCCCCAGGCCTCCTCAGCTAGGGCACCAGGCTGGGCTGGGGGTTTGGCCCCATGGGCTGGATGCACCCTCATCTCCAGCAAGGCAACTGCGGGGGGAGAGGAGACACAGCCAGTCAGGTCAGAGGTGTCTCTGCCCCCAGTATGGGGGGCTGGGGTAGACCCAGACTGCTCAACCCAGCCCCCTCAGTGAGAACAAGAAGGGAAGAGGCGCCTGGAGCTCACCAAGGGGATGGGGGGCTTGATGACCACCCCAGACACAGCCCTCCCCACCCCCCAACTCCCCACCTCTCCTAAGACACCGGCTCTCACTCGCCTCCCCGCAGGCTTAACTCCAGCAAAGCCGGCCACTGGGCCTCTCAGCCTTTTGTTCTGGGCTGGGGTGCCAGGTGGGGCACCCGGGAGGCTGGGCCCCACCCAAGCTGGAGCCTCACCTGAGCCCCATCCGAGTAACTCAGGGCAAGGGATGCAGAGCCTGTGAGCCTGGCAAGGCCTCCTGAAGCAGGGTGAGGAGCCCAGCTGAGGGCAGGTCTGGGTAGGCCGGTGCCGCTGGGCAGAGCAGGTGCGGAGGGTCACGCCCACCCAGGGATCCCAGAGCGTCTTGATACTGCTTGAATCTGCTGTTTCCCCATCTGTCTTGGTGGTGGTTACTCAGAACACCCAGCTCAGGATCATCTTGGGAGTTTGATTAAAACCTAGATTCCGGGGCTCTGCCTAAGACCATTTTTGAAACCATTTCTGGGTGGTTCTGTTTGAGAAGCCCTGCCTGGCCTGGTCCAGCCCAGGAGATTCAGATGGTTACAGGGGACCAGAGGAGCCACATTCAACCAAGACAGGTGGGCACATCCTTGAGGGGTGGGGGCCCCATTGCAGAGCTTCCATACTCCTTCCTGTGCCCCGCAGGGTTAGTGAAAAACCGAGGGGTGGTGCCCAGGGTCGCGCCCTGCCTCTGCAGCAAGGAGGGGCAGAGTTCTGTTCCCACCCCACAGCCCCAGGCTGGGCTCCTCCCTACATCCAGAACCTTGGGGCAGGGCGAGGTCTCTCCCCTCCCAGGTGGGGCTTCCGGGACAGAGCTGTCTCCTGGGGATACCACATCCCTCCAGCATGTCCACTCTACGTACGCCACCCCAGCCCGGCCTCCGCACCGCCAGGACCCTCTGGGGTCTCAGGCCGACCTGTGCCAGCCCTGCCCGTCCCAGGCCTCACTCTGCCCCGCGGCCATCAGCATGCAGTGCGCCTGCAACAGAGCAGGGCCTGGAGAAGGGCGAAAGCGTTTCCTGTCCCTTCAAACCCCTCACCCTTCCTGAGAACTAAAACCTGCATCCCTGCCTCCGGCCAGTGGGCCTCAGGCCAGTGGGCGGGAGTGTCCTTTGTCCTTTGTGCCACAGGAGATGGCTCGAGAGGACTGTCCTGGTAGTCTTGCAGAAGATGAGATGACTGGGAGCTCTTAAAAAGGTCAGTACTACTGCTCAGAAGCAGGACGTTGGTACTTGGGGTCAGGGGTCTGCCAGCCTCATTTGCCCGAAAATTTGAAAAAGTCCTCGTTCTTGTGGTCTTGAGGGAAGCGCTGAGCTCTCAGTAACACACCGAGTGTGGCGGGGCAAGGTCCTCGAGGGAGGGAGGGGAAGGACAGCCAGCCTGAGCCAGTGGGTGGAAACGGGCTGCCCAGGGCCGGGGGCCAGCGCGGAGCAGCTCCCCGTCTGTGGCAGTCTCCTCACAGGAGCAGCCTCAAGCGACTCCAACTCTGCCCTCAGCTTCCGCGAACACATGGCCCACGCCCTATTCAAGCTGTGGGTTTGAGTGCTGATGACGTGACAGTGGACTTGAAGCCAGGCTTCCCAGCCCACGCACGTCCCTTCCAGTTCCCGGAGCTCCAGCCCCACCCTTCCCCCCCACCCAGGGATTTCTACTCAGACCCTGCTTGGCATGTGTTCTCGCAACTTCTATTAATACTTGTTTCCAAGGCACTGTTCACGCATCGTCTCTTCTGGTACCCAAGGACACCTCCCTCAAGCTTCCATAGCATCCTTCCCCCCAGGTTGTCACTGTAGGGCGAGTGTGCTGTGGCTGCCTTATCCCCACAGGCCAGGTAACTCTTCTCGCAGTGTACAGCACTTCAACCCCTGGCTTAGTGCATGGCTAGGGTGGCACAGGAGGGACAGTGTGGGCCCAGTGAATACCCACCCAGATGCTGGGTAGACCTAACAAGCCCTCTTGTGAGGACTGGCCTGCCCATGTGGAGTGGGAAACCAGACCCAGGATGCCACCCTGGCTGACCTGAGAACAAATCTCTGCTGACAGAGCCCAGAGAGAGCAGGGCTCTGGAGTGGTTGCCCAGTGGCCCACCACCTAAGGCCATTGGGATGCGTGGTCACCAGCATGAGGGGGTGACAGTTCCAACCAGATTGAGAGGACACGTTTTTGGTCCCGGGAGAGGGACAAGTGGTGGCATCTGGTGATCAGCATCTCTCGTAGGGCAGTAGGCCACTGACCAATCCCCACCAGGACCCACAGGCCACAGCGAGCCAGCACAGCAGTGCTCGACACTTCGCACCTTCTAGGCTGGGACAGGGAAAGGCCAGACACAGAGTGACGCAGGATTAAACCACCCCCCACAAACACAGCCAGGCCTCCATTCCAAAAACCCGGACGCTTTAATGGCCTGCCTCCAGGGCCCACCGGCTCTTCACAAACCCGTAAGTAAGGCCAACCACCCTCATGTCAGCCCCTGGCTCAGTCAACACTCCACAGACAGGTGGTCCACAGCAGGCCTGCCAAGCTCTGGCTTGTGGAGTGCCATGGTCTCATCATGATCTTCAGAGACCTCCTAGGACCGAGCTGCCACTCAGCCTGCCTGCTCCAGTCCCTGAGTCCCTGCAGCTGCCAGGCTTCCAGAAACACAAGTTTCCAGGGATAGTGCATGGAATGGAAGAGGCAGCTCAGGAAGTCACTGATGTCGATTCAGGACCAGATTGGGGCTTCCAGGGGTGGTAGCAGCAGGCCCAGAATAAAGATGCCAGCCCCAGGCCTGTCCCCCACCAGCAGCAGGGATGGGAAGTGGAGACAGCAGGCTCCCTCGGGGAGCTCCAGGCTGGGGCGGAGGGGGGCGGTGGTGAATCCCGGAAGTGTGTGAATCATACACACTGGACAATGTACACTCTAAGACAGCAAGTCCTGTGATACAGACTCTACAGGAAGGTTCCGCTCGCCTCAGCTTCCTGACCTAGGCCCCGTCCCAGGGAGGAAGAAGAGACCAAACCATAACGGGTGTGTGTCAGGCTTCGTCCTCACAACAACCCCGTGAGGTAGGCTGCGTTGTCCTATTCTACAAATGGGGAATGAGGGCTCAACAGGGGGGAGGTGTCTTGCCCAGATGTGTCTGGCTCCAAAGCCCATGTGTTTTCTCTAGGAAGAAACAGGAAGTGGTCCTATCTAATAAGTTAAAAGTTCAGGGGCTCTCAGCCCAGCCTGGGCAGGCCCAGGGTGAAAGCTGGGGACCCTCCAAGGTAGTTGCCCTAGCCCCGACATTCACCTGGCCCAGGACTAGACAGGCAGGAAGGAGGGGTAGAGTGAGCTGCAGACAGCTGCCCAAACAGCACCGGCCACCAGGGCTACAGGTGATGGCTCTGGCCACCCAGCAGCTGTGGGTGGGGTGAGGGCCTGTCTGGTCCTGAGGCCTTGTGGCCCCAAGTGGGCAGTGCCAGGCCATTGAGCCAGGCAGTTTCCAGCAGGCTGCGGAAGCGGGCCCTCAGCGTGGGGCCAGGAGGGCTGGCACTGGCAGCAGGGGCAGGTGAGGAACCACCGGACCCTGCCCTGGCAGTTGGCTCTGCTTTCTCTGGGCCAGGGGTCATTGGCTTCTTCCCCGGCTTCCTGACCTTGTGGGTCGGTGACTTCCGAGCCAGGGCTAGGCTCTCTGGCTCATCTCTGGCCGTGGTGGGCTCTGATGGGGACACAGCTCCAGCCTCAGTGTCAAAGTCACCTGGAAAATGAACAAATAGTCAGGCTGCAGACCCCACAGCCTCAGGTCCCACCTTGTGGCCTCTGAAGCCATCTAGAACAGTGGTTCTGCTCTGCCACAGGCCAGCATGGCACCAGCAAGGTCAGAGATATCACAACTCTTCCCCATATGTGCCCACTGGCCAGACCATCCAAGCCAAAAAGGCATTTCTCCCCAGGTGACACCAGAACTCTATCTGATGAGGGCACTGCTCCGGAGAGGCTGTTTCGGTACAAGGATGAGAGGGGGGGAGCCCAGCAGGCCAGGAACCACTGGCCTGGTCTAAAGCCCCATTGTACAAGTGGGGAAACCAAGGCATAGAAAGAAAAGGCCCTGCCATACATGAGAGCCACCACCTTTCTGCATACCACCTGCAGAGCTCAAGCTGGTGGGGGCTCCGCCAGGTCTTGTGAACCAGAGTGCCCCACCTGCAGAGCTCAAGCTGGTGGGGGCTCCGCCAGGTCTTGTGAACCAGAGTGCCCTTCACTGAGATGGCAAAGAGTAGGATGGGGAGTAAGCTTAGAGGAAGCTCAGGAGCACGATTTAGGATGAGCTCAGTGTGGCAGAGACAACCAGGTGCAAAAGTTTGGCATGCCGTGGGTTGTCTGGGGTGAGAGCTCAGACAAGGAGAGGCTGGGCTGGACAGACAGGAGGAAGTGACCTCAGACAGAAATGGGGCCTGGCCAGAGCCCCAGGAACACCAAGGGAGAAGCCTGCGCCAAAGATGGGGAAGGCACAGGCAGAGGAGGACAGAACGCAGGCAGGCGCAGCACCAGGGAGGCTGAGACAGAAGAGCAGCTGGCTATTCAGAAGCCTACAAAGAACTCGACAAAGGTGCTCACTGATGGCCTGGGGGAACACGGGGTGGGGGTGTCCCTTAAAGCCCACCCTGGAAAGCCAGCCCCCCTGCCCAAAAAGGAGTTCTTAGAACCACTCAGCCCTGGCTGTGACCCATTCACGCTGCGCACACACCTGTCACTCGCCCACACAGCTCCGGTGGCCACTGGGGCTGCCCCCTGCTCACCCAGCTGGCGGCGCACACAGTCGCGCCACTGCAGGCCCAGCAGGTCAGGGTAGATGTCGGGCAGCTGGCGCAGCGCCAGCAGCTTCAACATGCGTGAGGTGCAGCCATGCAGGGCCCGCTCCCGCAGGGCCCGCTCCTCCGACAGCGTGGTAGGCCGCAGCTCCACGCGATGCTCCTGCAGCACATGGTCCACGGAAGCTGGTGGCAGCCGCGGGAAGAGCCGTTCCTTCACCAGGTGGATGGGCACGAAGATGGCGCCCGCCCGCACCACATGGGGGAACGGGCACCGCTGTGTGTACACAAAGCTCTGCAGCTGGGACAGCAGCTTGCTTAGCAGCCCCTGTACACCCTGGCAGTCCTGCCACGCAGCCTGGCCCCAGGGCCCAGCTGTCTCAAGCCACTCGCGCAGCTTCTCCGGTGGGGAGTGGGCCACTGAGCCTGAGATGGCATCACACAGGGACGTGTGCAGCCCTGTGAAGTGCTGCTCTGGGGAGTCTGCCAGGGCAGGTGTAGATGCTGGAGCGGAGCCTGCACCTGGAGCAGGAGCCGGGGATGGAGCTGGAGCAGGGGTGGGGACAGGGGATGCCACAGCTACTGGAGGGCTGGGCAGTGCCAGGTTGAAGCAGGCCACAGGCAAGGGCTGAGTGAGAATCTGTAGTCCAATGGGTACAGATGTGGGAGTTGGGGCAGACTGGGCAGGGGCAGGAGCTGAAGTGGGTGTGGATGGGACCATGGCTGCAGGCAAGGGTGCTGGTCGGAGGATCTTGAACTTTCGGAACATGAAGGCCACAGAGCTATGGAAGTTGGTCCTTGGCATGGCCTCTGTGGTCGCTGGCACCCCGGGCAACCCTGGGGTTTCTGTGACTATCTTTTTCAGGCCTGGCAGGTCTGACACTGTGTCCCCCACATCTGGCACAATCGTGGCTTTGGTGGGCTTGGCATGTATCACAGGACTAGGGACCTTGACGGGAGAAGCCTCTGCCGTGGACTTCTTCACGCTCAAGTCCAGGGCCATCTCCTCCTTACGTGAGCAGTGAGCCCCTGAGGGGCCCTCCTGGGCAGGCAGGGTCCTCCTGCAGCCTTTGTCATGGCTCTCACTGGAGGCTGGAGCCGAATCAGACTCAGCTGTGGCCTCGGGTGCCTGCACATCTAGATAGTCGCGATAGGGGGCCAGGCTGAAGACGTTGTCAATGACAGGCATTGGTGGAGAGCTGGGTGGCCTCGCACCCTCCTTCTGTGGAAGAGACTGGCGCTCCTGGGCACAGGGGGGAAGTACTGGTGGGGTACGGGGAACCGGACTGTCCCGGATGACAATGGGAGCCCCAGGGTGCTCATTAAGCCGGGGCTGTAGCTGCTCTTTCCTGCAGCTAGGCAGCCACATCTTCTCTTTGGCCTCCTGGGCTGGCTTCTCTGCAGCCCTCACAGGCTCTGAACATGGCTCGCTGGCTGGCAAAGGCTGGCATGTCCTCTGGAAGACACCAGGCTGTGGCACAGCCTGCATGCTGTTCTGGGAAGGTGGTGTCCCTCCAAGCCCGGGGGATGCTCCATAGAGAGAGAGGTCATCCCGGGCATAAGGGAAACTCAGGGTCTGGGGGGCAAAGTCCAGTGGGCACCGTGGAGCAAGAGGTGGCTCCAGCTTGAGGCCTGGTGAGGGTGCTGGGAGGGGGGTGGCGGGATAGGAATAAGTGTCCAGCCCTACTGGGGGCACGTAGGGTGTCTGGGCTGCCTGCTGCCTCAGGTACGGGCTGCTAAGCCCACCAGCCTGGTACCCAGTGCCCTTGTGGGCTCCCAAGGGCTGTAGGGGAAGCACTGAGCTGTAGCTGCCCTGCTTCTCTGGGTGGTGACAGGCTGGAGAGCAAGGCAGGGCCTGTGGGGGTGGGGGCAGTGGATAGTGGGTGGGCATGACTTCCTGGCAGGGTGGCCCCAGGGGCTGGGCTGGCTGGGTCCAAGGACTGGAGGGCCCCTTGGACACTGCTTGTTTGGGGTCCCCAGAGTAAGGACCTGTATACTTGGAGGCCAGGAAGCCTGTGCTGTGGATGGTCCGGTACTTCTCCAGGAATGCCTGGCATGGGGAGAAGCTCACCGAGGAGTCTTTGCTGGACCCTTCAGCTGGCACCCCACGCAAGAAGGAGCCATCCAGGGACTGGCCCTTGCCGGGAGCCGGGGCCAGAGAACAAGGTGGGTCAGTTGAGGGCAACAGAGGCCCAGTCACCAGTGTCCAATCAACGTCCAGTGGCCTCTTTGCTGCCCCTTCCCCCAGGCAAGTGGAGAGCCCATAACACAGAGGGTTTCGGTACACAGGTCTGGGCACTGCCAGTGGCGGGCCTGGGTAGGAATGAGCCTGGGGACTGAAGGGCAGGAGCTCAACAGGGCTGGAGTCCTGCATCTTCTCAGGGCCTTCTGCTGGCGAGCGGTAGAGCAGGCAGTTGGTCAGCAGGCTGTCTGTCCGAAGTGGAGGTCCTGCCACGCTGGGGGTGTACAGGGGTGGGTATGGGGCCCAGGATGCCATCCGCTCAGACCCCGCCTTGGGAGTACCCGCCACGGGACAGGAGAAGTAGGCTTCCTTATAGCTGCAGCGGCCCTGGCTTCCAGCAGCGGGGGGCAGGCTGTGCCCAGACCCCGAGTCCGCCTCCAGGCGGGGCAGCTTGCCGTACATCACAGGCCCCAGAGTCCCCAGGGGCCGCTTCTCCGCCATCGCGGTGAAGGCCTCAAGGCCCTGGGGCCCTCGCTACTCGACCGCCGACCTGGGAGAGGGCGAAAGGCAGGGCTGTCAGAAACGCAGGCCGCACGGGGCAGTGAAGCGCCGCTGCGCCCACCGCCACACGCGCGAAGCGGCGCGGGCCGGGCTCCGCCAGCCGCGGGCACGCGCCCCACCCGGCTTCCGGCGCGGCGCCGAGCGGGTTCTCCCACGCGCCTCCGCGCCCCGGGGGCCTCTGCGCCGTTGCCCGCACAGCCGCCGAGACCCTTCTCCTCGGCTCCAGGTCCGTCCGGCACGGGGGCCGCCCCGCGCCCGCACGGGAGACCGGCCGTCCCGGCGGCCGAGAAGCAGGGCGCCGCCGCCCGCCGCAGCCAAGACCGGGGCTGGGTGTTGTCTACAGACGCTCGGACTTCCTGTGGCACTGCCCTGACCTGCCGGTCTCATGAAAACATGGCAGAGCCGAACGCCAAACCCAGGTCCCTGGGCCAAGGGCCAGGCGCTGCGACACTTGGCTTGGGTCTGGAGGGCAGGCCCGCCTCAGGCGACGGGGCGTGGCGGGAGCAAGCCACGCCCACGCCAGCCACGCCCCTCGGTGGGAGGGTCAGGACTGTCCGGCAGATGGCGCCGTGGTGCCGGCAGGAAGGCCCCAGAGAGCCGCGATCGAGCCCAGCCGTGACGCCTCACAAGGCTACTCCAAGGCACGTGGGGCAAAACAGCACCAGGGACTAAGCGTGCGTGTCCGTGCGAGAAAGTCCAGGGAAGGGGGCCCCACTGCTAGCTGGCAACTACTTCCCTTGGGTTGACTGCAAAACTAGGTGCCAAGAAAGACCCTAAGGCAAAACCAAGGATGGGGACCCAGGCCCAGAGAGGTCAAGCATGGGTTTCCTCAGCACGGCAGACACCTAATGACCCAAGAGGGGCTCCATCCGAAGCCCAGTCTGCTGGGGCCACACTGACCTGCCTCTACCTACCCAGCCAGCACCCGGCTCCCTGAAACTCTCAGGGGCTTAGAAAGGATTATCAGCTCAGTCTTGCTATGATCAAGCCACAGGCCAAGTATCACAGGTTTCTGGTCCCTTCTGGCTGGTGGCCAAAGACAGCCACAGACTCAGACCAGTACATGTCGGGCACAGGAAAGGCCAGGGTAGCATGGGAATGAACGCCCACTCCCACCCCAGCCGGATGCACGAAGGAAGCCAGGCAGGACTCTCAGAAAGAAAGGAGACCCATCTCCCAGACAGAATCTGACACCTCAGGCCAGCCTGCAGGAGACAGGAGGGTCTCCAGGACACAGGTGACAGAACCAATAGCAGTGTCCTATGACAGGGACCTGCATCCAGGGGGAAAGGCCCCACTCACTCCCCAGCAATGCTGTAAGGAGTCGAACAGTTTTGGGGGTGCTGACGCTGCCCAGGGAGGCTCTGGGTTGACGAAGTGCTGGCTCGTCTCACCTCCCCCACACGCTCCTTGGGGCCTGCTCCATACCCGCCCCAGCCCCAGGAGTCCTTCTCTCCTGAGCTCAGCCCAGCGAGTGCCCTTTGCCCTGGAGACTTCCAGAGACCGCGCCTGGGACCCAGCCCATAGATACAAAGCCACCTGGGACCCTGAGGAGTCTTTGGGGGAGGGGAGGGACTCCAGGGAGCCAGCAGAGAACGCTGAGGGGCGTGGGGGGTGACCTTATCTGCTGTCGCGAGGAGGCGAGAGCCCAGCATACGCGCCCTCCAGTGAGGCCCCGCCCCTACCACAGGCCGGCCAGAAAGTAGGCGCCCGCCTCCCCGCCCCCCAGGCGGAGCCCAGGGAGCAGGCTCACTTCGCCCCTGGGGGCGGTGCAGCCGGTCCCCCCAGCCGGGACCCAGGGCAGGGTTCAGAGCCCACCACGCCTGCCCCACACAGCAGCGAAAGCAAACAGCTCCGTGGCCCAGTTCCCACCTCCACCTCCTTGGGGCCTCGGGGCGGACGCCGGGAGACGCCAGGAAGAAGAGCGTGGTTCCTGCCCAGCGGCAGCCAGCATCTGGCCTCTCGTGGAGGGCGGGCCCCGAGGCGTCGGCGTCCTCACGCCTCCCAAGCCCCCAGCGGAGGCTCCGGGCTCTCCAGAGCCACAGCCCAGCCTGGGGCAGCCGGGTCTCCGCTGGAGGGGAGGGTCCCAGCAGCGCCTCCGCCGCCTTCCCCGCCCCGCGCGCAACTGGTGCCTGGAGCTCACGACCCGCCTCGCTTTGGGGCTGCCGCGCACTGGACCCTGCGGGCTTCCGGGTGTCCCCGAGCCCCTCCCGGCGGCCCTGGGGCGCACGTGCACCCCAGCAGGCTGACACACAGGCCGGCGCCACGCGTACAAACCCATGCCTGCACGTACATGCATGGCCCACATCTGCACGCACGCCACTCCAGAACTGCGACTCTCCTTGCCCCGGCCCGGCACACGTGTGCTCGCAGGCGGCCCCGCGCGCCCACCCGCCCGCGGACGGACGCCCGCAGGCGGCGGAAGGTCCCGGAGCAGGGGCCGGCCTGGCTGCAGAGTCCGGGCAGCCACCGCCTCGGGCGATCCCGCCAGCCTGGGCTGAGGCCAGAGGGTGAGTCAAGCGGTGGCGAGGAGACCGCAGGGCCGTCCCGTCCCAGCAGGGCGCGTCCAGGGCCCGCGGCGCCTCAGCGCCCGCCGCCCCCAGGCCCCCGTCCCCGCGCCGGCAATCCACGTGAGCCGGGCCCCGCGGGAGGCCCGAGGGCTCGGCCCGCGCTCCTATCGCCAGATTGGGCGCCCGGGCCTTGCCCGAGCCCCAGCGCGCCACCAGCCCCCGGGAGCTTCGAAGTCCGAGGCCAGTCAGTGCCACGGCGCGCCCCCCGCCCTGCAGCCCTGGCTACAGCCACAGCAGCTCGGCCAGGCCCGGCGCGCTCCATCCTCGGGCCAGCCGGCGGGGGCGCCCTGGGGCGGCGCCACCCGCCCCTTCCCCACGCGCCGCCCGCAAACTCGGCCCAAGTTTCCGCGCCCGCCCGGCGGGCGACTCCTACCTGCGGGACGCCGGGCTTCCCGCCGCCGCTCCCCGGGGCCGCAGCGGCGACCGCATCCTCCAGCACCGGCCAGGCCGCCGGCCCTTTCCAGCCGGGCCCTGCGCGGGAAGGCGCGCCGAGCGCCGAGCGCCGAGACACCCCGCTCGCTGCTGTTCGCGCCGCCGCCGGGCGCAGTCTGCGGTCCCGGGCGGGGCGGGCTGGGGGCGGGGCGGGGCGGGGCGGGGCGGGGCGGCCCGCGGGGTGGGGGCAGAGCCCGGCCGCGCCTCTGGGACCTGCCCTCCCTGGGCCCGCAGGGCGGAGGACCCGCGTGGGCCGGCTCTCCCCGCACCGCCGCGCTCCGCGAACCTGTGCAGCCGCTGCATTAGATCGGTCGTTCACTGCCACTTTCTAGTTATGTGACCTTGTGCCTGCCACTTGACCCCTGAGCTACAGTTGCCTTATGTGCAACACTGGAATTCTGTCTTCCTCTCAGTGCTGGGGTTGTAAGGCATACGAGAGGTATGTGGCCCAGTAGTGGCTCGACTCCGTGTCCTGCACTGGCTGTATCAGGAGGCTGTAGAAGGGCTCGTTATTCCCCCTCATTTCGGTGCAGTCAGCCAGGGCAAATTCCAGACAAACGTGTCCCAGCCACAGTTAGGGCCTGGCAGCTGTCTGAGGAAGGAGCGGTGTCCCCATCCCCAGAGCAGGCCAGAAGTGAGAGTGCTGGGGGCGTCGCGAAGTGGCCTCGCTGGCTATCCCTGAACCTTTGCGGCTAGTCTCCCGCAGGAGGACAGGCGGGAGCCTGCAGCCTGGGGGCCGGTGGGGGCGGAGCAGTCCCCCCCACGGGATGCCGGGAAGAGGGCTGGGGCGAAGGGCTGCCCGTTTGCTCTGCTTCTCTGGACACCTGACTGTGGGTGAGGCCTCAGTGCTACTAGTTCAACGGAAGGAATCTAGTCGCTTGAAGTTCCTGGGCTGCCTGAGGGCTGGGGACAGGTGTGTGCAGTGGGGGAGGGAAGGACAGGTGGACATGCCAAAGGTCAGAGTAAGTTCATGAGGCAAAACCACCCAGGCCACCTTCTCAGATCCCAAAGGTCAGGGCTGCCTGAGTCAGAGCAGAGCAGACCTGAGGCTGCGGGTTCCAAGAGTCACAAAGCAGCTGGAGCTGAAGAGGAGGGGCTGGACACTGCAGGTAGGAAGAGGAAAAGGAAGTGAGGTCACCTGGGGAGAGGGGGGGAGAGTGTCACTCCAATTAAAGCTGGAAGAACCTTAAAGTCTGGAAATATTTGGGGAGGAGAGACCCAGAAAGGGTTGGGGCTTTCCCAGGGTCACACAGCAAGCTAGGGCAGAAACTCCAATCTGGTTCCCAGGCTGGGGATCTTCCCGCAGCCACACCTTAGCATAAGGAAAATGCATTGGCGTGCTGACAGCTAGGGGTCATGCCAAGCCTCACAGCCTTATCCCCAGCCTGCAGCCCTGTGGGGCCACAGGCTGTTCTTCCCCAGTTTTGCTGCTCACCAACTCTGCTCCCTCTGCCCCTCCTCCCCAGCATAGCTCCCATCCTCCCACCCCTGGAAGTGGGAGGAGGGAGGAGGGCCGTGTTCTTAGCTCTTGGGGTTTAGGACGCCAAGCCTGTGTGCTCAGGTGTGCCCAGTGGTCTTGCCAATATCTCTGAGCCCAGGTGGGACCCACCCAGGCCAGGGTGAGTCTAGGGACCAACTGAGACTCTAGGGACCAACTAAGATTCTGCAGCCCCTAAGTCTTGTGTCGATTCAGGGATACCTGGCAAAGACAGCACCGCTACTAATCAGTATTTTGTCCATTTTTTTGGCATCACTTAAGCAGCCTGGACTACCAAAGGAAGGACACAGTATGGGGGACTTGGGAGCTACTTTATAACTTTCTGAGCCTCAAATTTCCTCCTTGCAAAATGGGAGCAGTGAGAGACTGGACTTAATGACAGTGTAAGGGTTGAGCAACATCAGTGTGGGAAATTGCTTGTGAGCTGTAGAGAGCTCTGTAGAGTGTCCATGGACCGTGAGCTCCTCGAGGCTCTGATCTTGCCTTTTTCCTCTGCTGGAAGGGTCATGTCCACACAAGGGGACTGTCTTGGAAGCCCCTGCATGTTTTTATTAGTGCTGTGGTCTTGAGAGAAGTGGTATATCAATTGGAAGGAAGAGCGTGCATAAAAGCAGAGAAGGGAACAGTCTGTCCTAGGTGGGCCTCGTGGATGGAGTTAACAAAGAAATAAGTAGTGTAGGAGAGGAGGTTTCTCCCCACCCCCACCCAGCGGGGGGTCGCACAGGCTCCACATGGGGTGCGCACACACATACTCCTCCACCCCACGGGAGACACTGATTACTTATCCTGGCTCTCTGGGACAGTGAGGTAAGAGGTCAGCTCTCTGAACCTCAGCTCGTTATGTTATGGCTATTAATAACAATGTAGCTCCTTCTAATGAGGCCACACCTGCTATTTACAAATCTCTTTCCTTCCTCAGAGGAGCTCCTTCACCCTAGAGGAGGGAGAGGTAGAACTGGCAGTTCCTCTACAGGCAGAGAAACAGAGATGTGTGGTACCTTTCCCTAAGACACACAGCAATGCTCCCCTCCATCCTTTCAGACCTAACTACAAACATTGCCTCCTCCAGGGAGGCTCCCCAGACTGCTATTGCTGCCCTCTCCGCCCTCTCTACTTCCTCATCCTTCCCTGTCCCTGACCAGAAGAGGAACATCTCAGTGGCTGGGCAGGACAAGGACCTCCTACTTGGAGCCTGGCCCTATGCCAGCCATTTAATAGACATTGTCTCATTTACTTCTTACACTCCTATGAGGTAGGAGTTTGAAAAACAAGCAAACTGAGGTTTGACCTGCTGAACTGTGTGACTTCGGCAAGCCCCTTCACCTCTCAGTTTGCTCATCAACCCCCGTGCCGTCACAGCTTAGCTTATATAGTCAGCCCTCAACCAATGGCAGCTCTAGAGGAGGAGGGGTGAGGCCACTTGTCCCCATAGCTAAGAAATGGAGGTGCTGGGATTTTGCCCACAGGACTATGTGACCCCCAGCCCTTCTGAGGGAAGGCTCAGACACAATTAATTGGTGGTCAGGAACCCTCTGGCACCTAAGCAAGCTGAGCCTGAAGTTGGGCTACCTTGGCGGCCAGCAGCCTGATCTCGGCCTGTCTTAGGGAGTCTGGGCTGGATAGGACCTGGGCGTGGGGGAAGGGTCATGGGATCCGACTGGGGTGAGGTGAGCCGCTTTCCAGAAGTGTGCTGCCACACCAGAGCTTCCCTCTGCAGGGAGGTGGGTGGCAGTAGCCTGCTGCCCTGCCAGGGTGAGTGGCCAATGGGGAGTCTTCCAAGCTCCAAAGGAGCCCCATCCCCGCTCCAGAGGAAATCAGAGTTGCTCAGAGGGAAACTCTGAAGACTGAGAAAGGGGTGTGGGTTTCATGGGCACCTCTGGAGGACAGCATCTGCCGGCCTGTTGGCTAGAAAAAAAAGCCCATTCACAAAAATTTAGGGACCCCCTGCAGGGGAGGGGTCACTCTCTGCCAGCCAGGGTGGACTGATCTTCCTTCTCTCCTTCCCACCCTTCCTTCCACCAAATATTGAGGCTCCCAGGATGGATGCTGGCACGGAGGGTGCAGCGGTGGCTGGGCCCCAGGTGCTATCTCCCAGTGCAGTGAGAGAGACAGACTTTAAACAGATCATGTCCCTCCCTAGCCAGTCACAGTTCCTTGGGGGACATACCTTCTCACTTTGGAATATGCTCTCCCTCCACCTTGGCCACTTACCTGGCTTTCTTTACTAACTCATGTTGACCTTTAAGGCTTATCTCAGGCCCCCTCCTCCAGGAAGGCTTCCCTGAACTCCAGGCTGGGTTTGGTCATCTCTTCTGAGGCCCCATAGCACTCTGAACTCGTCTCCATCCGAGCCTCAGCTCCATGTGCTAAAATTGCTTAGTGACAAGCCTGGCTTCCCTCCTCGACTGGAGAGGTACTTCCTGCAGGGCAGGCCCCGCTGCCGTTGGGCTGGGGCTCCTGCACTCCATCGGCACAGGGTTGACTCAGGCTGTGTTCCGGAAGGAAGGGTTAACAGTGAAGGAGAACTCTGCACGAGAGGGAGGAAAGGCAGACAAAGCTACCGGGGCCCAGAGATGAAGGTCTGAAGGAGCCTCTGCTGCCCCAAACTCCTCTAAAACCCCTGCCCTCCCCTCTCGGCCTCTCAGGAGCCATGGCGCCAAGCTTCAGCCCAGCAAGGCCTGTGTCCAGGCCCTGTTTCAACGTGGGACAACTGAGGCCTGGAGAGGGCCCGCAGCATGCCCAGGAGCTCAGGCAGGGGTCTAGAGGCCAGGGCTCCTTCAGGCCTATCCAGTCTGCACGCCAGGCTTCCCTTTTTTTTTTTGAGACAGAGTCTCACTTCGTTGCCCAGGCTAGAGTGAGTGCCGTGGCATCAGCCTAGCTCACAGCAACCTCAAACTCCTGGGCTTAAGCAATCCTGCTGCCTCAGCCTCCCGAGTAGCTGGGACTACAGGCATGTGCCACCATGCCCGGCTAATTTTTTCTATATATATTAGTTGACCAATTAATTTCTTTCTATTTATAGTAGAGACGGGGGTCTCGCTCTTGCTCAGGCTGGTTTCGAACTCCTGACCTCGAGCAATCCACTGCCTCGGCCTCCCAGAGAGCTAGGATTACAAGCGTGAGCTGGCCCAGGCTTCCCTCTTGTTCGGACACTGCCTCTCCCTCCCTTCCTTCCCCCCCTCAGACCTGGGATGGAAAAACACCTGGCTGAGCTCCACCTGCCTGCCTCACGCTGCCTGTAGACCCCTCCTTGGAGGCCCTGAGCCTCGGGTGGGGTGTGAGGAGGGACCCTTGCAGAGAGGAGAGGCTGATGCATTCCGCCTCAGTGGTTCAGGAGCCTGGCCTCCTGCCAGCCTCCCCGATCCTGATCCACTGCTTTCCTTTCCCCTGCCAGAACCTCTCTCTGGGGATCCCCTCCCCCGGCCTCCGGGCCCTGGGCAGAGCCTTCACAGCTGTTTCCAGCAGGCAGTTTGGGCTTGGGCAGCAGCACCCACAACCCTGACTCCAGCCCAGCGCCTGCTCCTGGCTTTGGCTGGGCCTTGGCCTCCACTGGGAATCACCTTCCCCCAGCTCCCCAGTTCAAAGGTTTTGGGGGGCTGCCAACCCAGCTCCTCCTTGCCCCACCATGCCCCCTCCCTCAGTGCTAGGACACCCTTCCCTCCTACCGTGGGGACAGGCCAGGTGGACTGTCATCAAAGCCTTCCTAAGGCTGGCTAGGGCCGCAGGGTCTAGCCAGGTGGTTGGCTGCTGCCCCTCATTAGCGGCCCGCTGGGGTTTCTGTCACTTAGGACTGGTTACCAGGCAACCGCGTCCAAGGAGGGCTTGGCTTTGCCTCAGGGCTGGCACAGCGGCTGCCAGCTGAGATGGAGGCGAGCAGCCCAGTGGGGTGGGGGGCTGGGGTCATGGCCAGGAGGCCTCTTGCTCCCAGGAGGGGTGGGATGATGCTTCAGAAACTGACACCATCTCAGCCTAGACTCATAGCCCCACCCCAGGGAAGGGGTCTTGAGTCCTCAGGTTTCCTGGAGCTTGAGGGGAGGCCGAGTGGGAGCAGAGAGGGGCACTTTTCCCCCTTTGGGGTCTGCAGGTATGGCCTGAGGTGGGGGACAAGGGAACCAGATTTCCCAGCGCACAGGGCCCAGACTTGGGATCTAAATGCTACTCCGCCTCTGCATGGTTGTGTAAGCTTGGACACCTCCGTGCCTCGGCTCTCACGTGGGTGCAGGCCCCGTCTCTCGAGCAGCGCGGCAGCAGCCCTCGGGGCTTGTGTGTGCCCTCCAAGCCAGGCGCACACGCAGCCCCAAGCATCCCACGTTGCCGGGGCGGGGTTACAAGCATTGCAGATGCCCGCAGCCCACGCATGGCCACCCACCATTGCCAGGTGACCCAGGAATGTGTCACCTCCATGTCCAAGCATAGCCCTGCCCTCCATCCCAGTCTCTTGCTCCCCAGTCCCCGATGGCTTGTTTTTTTGGGGTTTTTTGATCTTTTTTTATTTTTTATTTTTTGGAACCAAGTTTTCTGCTATCGATGGCTTGTTTTAATTTAGCAAACACTCACATAGCCTTTACCTTGTACCAGGTGCTGTTTAAATGCTTTATAAATATTAACTCGTTTATTTAGTCCATTTAATGGATTAAGTCACATGATCCATTACTTTTATTAATCCATCTACTGGATTAAATGAGGTAATGCTGAGGCAGGACAGAGGCCCAGCCAGACCCTCCCTCCCTGCTGAGCAGCTCCACTGAGCTGCAGGCTTGGAAGTCAGTCCTGCCTCCTGCCTCAAGGCCAGCCTGGGCTGGTGGAGCCACAGATAGATCAGAATCTCAGGAAGAGCAGTGACAGCTAATTAAAACTTCAGCTCAGGGAGGCCCCCTTGGAGCAGGGATTGCCTCAGTCGGCTTCCTTGGGGGAGCCCCCTAATTGGACCCCTGGGCCCTAGTAATGATGCAAACTCACTGGGCAGATGATAACAGGCAGGGAGGGAGGGCAAGGAGGAAGGAAACAGGCTGGCAAAAAATAATAACAACCCCTTCCTATTGTGAGTAGTGACTTTGGGGTCCCCAGACTGTTACTTAGGAGCTGTGTGACTTTGGATGAGTTGCTTGGCCTCTCTGAGCCTCAGTTTCCTCATTGAGACGTGGGGATAATAAAATGTCCAGCCTGGAGGGTTGCTGTGAGGAGACATGCACCAGAATGGGCACTCATAAAATTGGAGCAATTATCACACTTATTAAACCACTACTACTGCCAAAGTCCGTTCCTGTCTGTAATCTCACTGAGTTCTCAGAGCATCCTGGGGGGAGGAGCACGAGCCTTCTGCTGGGGCCAGGCTGGCCTCCCTGCTTTCTCTCCAGCGCAGCAACAGTCCGGGGCAGCCCCAGGTGGGGCGTGGCGAGGCAGGGGACGCAGGGAGAGGTCAGGCAGAACCGGGCCCTAGTGGAAAGGACACGACTGGGCACAAAGGAGCCCGGGGCGGGCAGTGAAACACGGGCCTGGAGGCCGGAGTGCAGAGCTGGTCAGGCGCCACGGGGAGCTGGTCAGGCTAGAGCTGGCTGCACTGAGACACCCAGGCAGTGGGCCGTGGCCAGTGTGAGTGACAGCCACACAATGCCCTGCTGTGAGTCGGGGTCTAGCCCTAAGTGACCAAAGTCTCCCCGGGTCCAGGAGCTGAGAACTGCTTGTGCCAGCAGGGTGGGCTCTGAAGGGGAGTGGGGAGGGTGCGGGGCCCTATCCCTTCTGGCTGCAGCAGGGCTCACAAACTCCCCTGCCCCTCTCTGGGGAGCAGGTCATCTCATCTCCTATTTGTGAGGCCTCTGTAGGCACCAAGCACAAGTCCATGTCCCTGGGCTCTCTGGCCCCTTCCAAAGGCACACAGAAATTATTCTTAGAGGAGCAGGGCCCAGGCCAAGGCCCAGAAACAGGCAGGGCCGGCATGAGGTGAGCCCCAGGCCCCTCCAAAATGACCCAGCTCAATGATGTCACCTCTGTTCTCAAGGCTGTCTCCAACGCTGCCCAGAGCCATGTCTGTCTGGGCTGCGGCAGGCCTGGAGTCCCCGGGACAGGCTGTGGGCCTCCCTGCTCCTCAGTCACTCCCGAGCAGAGCACTCTGCCCCCAAGTGCTCTATGAACCCTTCCCAATAAGCAGTGGCCCTAGAACACAAACCTTTCCCCAGAGAGAAAGCCAGGGCGGGGACAGGACAGAGGGATGGAGGCCAGCAGGACACATTTCAAAGCAGCTGCTCATCGCTAATAAATCAACAATTCCTGAGCAAACACAGCCGGCTCCATGACAGCCCTCAGCCTCGGCCTCCTTCCGTGCCCTCTGCCCCTCTCCTCCGCAGCCCTACCTCCTGTCACCAAGCTCAAGCTGCAGTTAGCACAGCAATTAGCACCTCATCAGGCCTGCCTGCCTGTGAACAGCCCCCTGGGGTTTCAGGAGGTCTCCGTGACCTCAGGGCCCAGAGCTGGGGCAAGTCCAGGCTGGAAGGCCCCAGTCAGCCTCCCGGGCCCCCACAGACGCCTGGGCAGGAAGGAGCATCTATCAAGGAGTCACATATGGGCCTGGGAGGGACGGGACCCTCACCTAGGACAAGACATGCATAGCACCCACACACCCTCCTCAGCAGTCTCTGGCTGTTTTGTGAGGCCTGGCTGGTGAAAGGTTAGGGACCATGCATGGCTGGGGGCGAGGAAGCAAGGGGAAGGTGGGTGCTCTCTGAAGTCCCCACTGCACTAGGGCTGGGTTTAAAAGCTGGGTTTAAAAAGGAGCTCGGCCTCATCAGGGGCCTCCTGGCCTGGGGTCATCCCTTTCTGCCCGACTGTCTCCAACTTCACCCCCTGACACCCCCTCAGTCCCTGGCATCAGTCTTTTGCCTCGAAGTCTCTCAGCCCTTGAAGTGAGTAGAGTGCCCCCAACCCAGCCCATGGTCAGGCTGAAAGTGGCCGGATTTTTTTTTTTTTTTTTTTAAGACAGAGTCTTGTTCTGTCACCTGGGCTAGAGTGCTGTGGTGTCAGCCTAGCTCACAGCAACCTTAAACTCCTCAAGCCTCGAGGGCTCAAGCGATCCTCCTGCCTCAGCCTCCCAGAGTGCTAGGATTATCCTCCTACCTCAGCCTCCCAGAGTGCTAGGATTATAGGCGTGAGACACTGTGCCCAGCCTGAGGGTGACCGGGTTATGGGCCCTGGCTGTAAAGGCTACCAGAGCTGAGGCCCCTAACGCGGCCTCCTGCAAGGGCAAAAGGAGAAGTGAGGTGCTGCCTAGGGGGAAGTGGGCACCACAGCACAGGGGAGCTCAGCTTCCCCAGTTTCCTTAACACAGAACAACAGAGGTTCCGCAGAGGATAACAAAGGCTGGGTGTGTGGTGACCAGTCATGCCTGGCGTGGGAAGCCAGTAGCGGTGGCATCCAGCCACAGGGCAGGAGGTGAGCTCTGAGGGAAGCCTCCTCTTGTCCCCTCCCGCAGACACAGGGCAGCGCCAGCCCAGGAGAGAGGCCTCACTGGCGGTGGGGAGCCCACAGGGCACTGCCCGGGCCTGGGGAATGAGTGTGAGCCGCACAGCAAGGCCGGGGTGGGAGGTGCTGGGGACCAGCAGCCCTACAGACTGAGAGGCCACATGGGGCTGGCCTTGAGCTGTGGCCAGTCACGTGATTAGAGCGTGGGCAGCAGGAGACAGGTAAATACTCCCTGCAGCTGGGGAGAAGGCTTGGCCAGGGCAGAGCTTGACTTCCAAATGGGTCTCTAGCTCCATCTAGAAAAATCCCACTTCTGGGAGACTGCGCCTCGCTGTCCTGGCTGAGAACCCCATGGCCATCTCCTCCCTTGCACTAGCATTGCGTCTTAGGGATGCTCCGGAGAAAAGGGGCACCAGCCACCTAACTCAGGCCCAAATTCCAACTTGCCGCTCCTGGCTGTGGCACCTGGAGCAAGCCTCTTAGCCCCTCTGAGCGCCAGGGTCCTTGACTGTGGGATGACGATTGTGCCCCCAGGTTTGCGGAGAGGTCGAAGTTCTAATGTGCCTGGATCTGGCCTGGCAGACAGCGAGCACTCAGTGAGTCTGTGTTCCTCTCAGTCCTCAGGCCAGCTCCTGGGAGGCAGGCAGGACTCTGAAAAGGTGCAGGTTGAAGTCTGATTGCCCCTCTCTGGAAAGGAGTCCTGCAAGTCAGAGTGGGGAGGCCAGAAAGCCAAAATCCCTCCCCAGTCTGCCCTTCCTCCAAAGGCTCAGTGCTGGAGCCGGGAGGGCAGACAGCTCCTTCCAATAAAACTCTTCAGCTTTCAAGCCTCTTGCCCCCACGCCCAGCTGTGCCCAGCCCAGCCCTCTCCATCCCAATCCCAGCACATTCTAATCCCGGCTCCCCAGTTCTGTCCCATCCTATCCCAATTCTGAGGTGACAACCAGGAAACATGCCAGGACAACCCTGTGGACAAAAGGCCTCAAGGTGGGCTTGTTCCATCAGCAGAAGGGACTCGGAAACTCACCGGGCTTCTTGTCTCCAGTGGGCAATTGAGGGGCACCCGCTGTCCCCTGCATGGTCCTCCTTGCCTACCATGTTATCTTCTGAGTGGAACTCTCCAGAAGTCCACAGGGCCTCCTGCGACCCACACCCTCAGCACTGTGTGCTGAGATGCCAACCACAGCCAGGTGAAGGGCAGAAGTGTCAGCCTGAGGTCATCCTGACCTCACCTGTGACCCTGGTCTCTGTTTGTGTCCAGAGGTGCAGCACGCAGCCCGTGAAGACAAAGGGCTGGGAAGGCAGTTTGGGGCAGCTGAGGAGGGAGTGCCCACTGCTCAGCTGCGCTGTGGGCCGAGGGAGGCAGCGGACAGGTGGATCTGGGTTTGGACATGAGAGGCCTGCCCAGGCTCCTGGGGCCCATCACCCACGGCCTCCATCTGTACCCAAGAACAGATCTCTTTATTTCTCAGGCGGGGCCTGCCACCTCTCACCTACTCCTGCCACCCCTCTGGTCCCCAGCACCCTGATGGACTTTGAGGGGCTCCTTGGCTGGCTGGCCTGCCCTCCAGGTTCAAGGTATAGAGTGCCTCCCCCACAAGCTGTGGCTGGAAGCCAGTCCCTGGGAGCCAGGACTGTCACTATGACCTGAGGTGCTTCCACCAGGGAGCTGGGCTCCCCACCCTGGGACAAGCGGAGCAGGAGGGCCCTCCCTGAACCTGAGCATGTACTCTTGAGGCTGGGGCAGGCTGGGGCACAGGTGAGGGGACCCATCCTCTCTGCTGGAGGGCTGGGAGCTGAGGTTGGTGCCCGGCTCTCCTGGGTGCAAACCCTATCTCTGCCACTTCTTAGCTGTGCTGCCATAGGCACATCACTTCTCTCTTTGAAGTTCAGTTTACACAGGTATAAATATTAGGGAAACTATCACTCACCTCATGGGATAATCAGGCCCACTGAGTGAGGTTCTGGAAATGTAGAGCCAGCACAGCCCAGGTACAGCAATGTTCAGTGCTTCCTGGAGGAAGTGAGCCTCAGGGCCGTGGCGCAGGGCACACATGCTTGCTGGGCACTGCGAGGCCTGGGACAACCAAGATAATACCCTTCCCCCAGTATAGGCCTGCCAGGGGCATTCACCACCCCTCTAGCCACCCCAAAGCCTGCAGCCTGCACCTCCCTAGCTCACAGTGCCTGAGGCCATTGGCCCTTCTTATGAGGGTAATATCAGTCTGGAGCCTTACAGTTCATAATTACTTTAGTGGACAACAATCTCCTGAGCTATGGTTATCAGGCATGTTTTAGACAGGAGGACAACCGAGATGGAGTACCTTGCTCAGGATGGCACGGCCAGGAAGCAGCAGTTCCAGGAGTCAAGCAAGCCGGGGGCTCCCAACACCATGCCCTGACCTGGTAGGACAGGGTAGGACTCATAGAAGCTTAAAGGAAAAAGGAGAAAAAAGATGTGCACAGTGCATGCGTGCATGCACGTGTGTGTGTGCACACATACACAGACCCAGCCAGGCACAAACATACAAACATGGCTTTTCATTCACTCTCCCTCCCTTCCCTCTTTCCTTCTCTCCCTCCTTCCTGCCCCCCTTCCCTATTTTTCTCTCCCCTCCCCCCACCCTCCAAGCACTCTGCCAGGCCTGCTGTACTGGGTGCATAACCTCTGTGGCTGTCCACAGGACCTGCCAGTTGCCCAAGGCAAGAGGGCCATAGAAAGGCCCCCTAGCCTCTCTTTCCAGGCCCAGAATAAGCAGATGCTGGGAGGGTGGTATCGGAGTGGGGCGTTCAGTCACCCATTGCTCCCCAACCACTGCAGCCCCCAGCCCTGTCCTAGGCACCCATGGCTTTGGGGTTTCTGTTTATACCCAGTTCCTCTACCAGACTAACAAAGGCAAGTTTGCATCCTAGCTGTACCCCAGCCTAACTTTGTGACCTCAGGCAAGTCACTGGAAATGGCTGGTCCCATGTTTTGCGCCTCTAAAATGGGGCTGTTAGCTGGGCATGGTGGCATGGACCTATAGTCCCGGCTACTCGGGAGGCTCAAGGATCCCTTGGGCCCAGGAGTTTGAGGTCACAGTGGCTATGATGTGGTGTATTGCACTCTAGCCTGGGCAACAGAGGGAGACCTTGTCTGCAAAAACAAAAAAAAGAAAAAAGAAAGAAAAAAAATAATAAAATGGGACTATCATGTCTTTCTTATTGGGTATGGAGGGAAGGAGCTCTTAAAGGAAAAGCAACTAGCACAGTGCTCGCCTGCTCACCCTCTCCCACCTACCAGGGACAGGGCTGGCCCAGCCCTTTATCCTTCAGACAACTGTCCTGGACAGTCCCTAGGTGGCTGAAGGCCAAGTTCATCTAGCCAGATCCCTTCCTTCCTCAGCCCAGAGGAGGAGGTCATGCCCCACCAAGGTAGTTTTAACTCTTTCTGTCTGGGGACCTCCCCTGCAGGGTGATCCCTGCTGGGAACGCACCTCCCTTCATCTCCTCTTCCACTTCCAGGTCCCGGGCCCAGGCTGCCACCAGCCCACCCCCACCAACCTGGAAGACCAGTACAATCCAGACAGTTGAGTCTCAGCCACTCTGACCCCTCAGTTTCCTCATCTGTAACTCGGGAATAAAAATACCTTAAGGTATGTTATGAGACTGAATTAGAAAACTTATGTGTCTAGTGTGTGGGCCAATAAATAGGAAAGAATGCGTAAATAAACGAACTAAACTTTGAGTCTGCTCCCTCATCATTCGTCCCTATGAGGGCCCACCTGCAAAGGCACACTCCCCAGAGGAGGCTGGCTGAGGGTGGCCCAGAAAGAGGCGGGAGGCTGAATCAGGAGACAGGATGAGGCCCAGAGAGACCCAGTGGGACTTCCTCTCACTCAGGAGGGTCAGCAGCAGCCCAAGGCTGTGCGTGGAGCCCAAGGTCTTCAGCTTTCAAGAGAGGGTCCACACAGGGCCCTGCCAGCCCACATGGAGGAGAAAAGACTCCACTCTCTGCAGAGAGAGCCCTGTGCTGGACACCGGGCTTGGGAGGACACCACCCGCTGGTGTCAGGGGCTAGATGCTACTTTGGCTGGGCATGCCTGTGCATCGCCCACTGGGCTACCGCAGGAACCCAGTGCCCCCAGTAGCTCTGAGGATGCCAGAGAGGCTGATGTCTCTCCAGGCAGACTCCCAACCCAGCAACTTACCCGGTGCCCGTGGCCTCAAGGCCCCCTCCTCCCTAAGCAGCATCACCTGCCTCTCCCTGGCCCCTTAGCCCCTCGGCACTGACTGGCACAAAACAGCGTTGATGTTAGGCTTTGATGGAAGGTCGTGAGGATGGAGAATAACGACATCCCAGCTCAGCACACGCAATGGGGACAATGAAATGGTAGCCATTCTTGTTTGAAAACCCATAAGCTGTTTCCTGTCCTGCTACACGCCACTCAGGTCACCGCTTGCCGACATCTTCTTGGGTTTCTCACTCTCTCCTGACACCTGTCTCCTCCCCTGTCTAAAATGCTGGTTCTTTTGCTCTCATTCATGGCAATTTAGGCCTCAACTCCTGCCTCTGCAGACCAGGTATTAACACATCTCCATTTCAGAGCCTGCTCGGGCAGCTTACTGAACGAGGGGCACCTACCAAGCCAGGCTGCAAGCTTCAGCTGCCGTTTATCTTTTAATAAACTGCATCCAGTCTTAGATTGTGTTCCCCTGCCCACCCGCACAGACAAATGGACAAAGGATGGTAGAAAGATTTATTCTTCTGGGATTTTTTTTCTTCTTTCCTATGAGTTTGGTCACTTTCCCATCTCATCATTTTTAGTCTGTTACAACAGCTAATCTCAGACACATTTTGGATTGTGAACACGTGCCATAGGTTATCATAAGCTGTTCAGCAAGGGAACTAGTTAAGGAAAACAAAGCACAATTGATTCCTCCAGTATTCCGTGGAAGGCCACGCAATGTTGGGATGTGAAGCACAAAAGCTGAGCCAGGCTGCCTGAGCTTCAGTCCCGGTTTTGCCTATTTCTTGCTGTGTGATCGTCAACAAGTTTACCTGACCTCTCTGTGCATCACCTTCCTCACCTGTGAACAGCAGGTGATAAACATACTTACCTCATAGGGTTTTTGTGCCTGAAATCCAATTTAATCTAAATTAAATGAATTAACAGATGTAAAATCCTATTGCAGTGCCTGGCACACAATAAGCATGATATGCATGTCAGCTGTTGTTATTATGAGCAAGTTTATATAGGAATAGAAACAGGAATGTTAGATAAGGTTGTTTAACTATGCACAGGTCTGGTTAGCTTTACAGGGCTATAAAGCTGTCACATTCATATCAGCTGCAGGGGTTAAACCTGGGTCATACCAACCAGGACCACCCCTCTAAATGGCCAGGTGTGGGCTGTTCCTCAGAAATACCAGCTGCAGAAGTTTGCTGTTTTGTCGTGTTTTTCTGGAGCCTGGGCTAGCTTTCTTTCTCAGACCTCATCCTGTATCCCTGAATGAGTATCAAGAAAATCTTTTAATCAAGCAGAGCCTGGGGAATGGGAGGTGGCAGAGAGGATGGGCGAGCTGGGGAGCCTGTTCCACCATAGCCAGATGGTGCTGGGCAGAGCTGGCAGAGGGCTCTGCTGCCACTGAGAGACAGCCAGGAGGTGCTGGGCAGTGAGGGCTGGGACTGGGCAGCTGAAAGGCGGATCTGTGGTCCTAGCCATGGGAACAGCACTCAAAGGCCAGCCATGGTCCCTGGCCACACTGTCTTCTGAATCCTTGGCCCACGTGGAGCTTCCTCCCTGAGTTCTCTGAGCCCTAGCAGGCCCCAGAGCCCTCTGCTCTGCCTTCTGCTGGCCTCACTGTCCTGTGGAGGAGGGGGGCAGGACTGCAGGAGAATCTGGCCAGGCTGAGCTGGAAGCCTAGAGGGGCTTGGCAGCTCCCTGAGGGCTGGCACTGTGCCTTCTCCTCTCCACCCCCACTGCCCAAGCTGCTAGGACTGACACAGAGCATTCACTTAATAGAGACGTGCTGATGTTGCTTGGTAAAAGCCAACCCAAAGATATAAGGTCACCTGACATTTGGCAGTTCTATCCAAAAGAAATATAATATGAGCCACATGTTATTTGAAATTTTCCAGTAGATGCTAAGAAAAGAAACAGGTGAAATTAATTTATTTAGTTTAACCCAATTTACCCAAAATATAATATTACCATTTCAATATGTAATCAATAGACAAAGTTATTGATGTCTTTTACATTCTTTTGTTTCATGCTAAGTCTTTGAAATCCTGTGTATTTTACACTTATGCATCTATCAGTGCGTGCTAGCCTTTGTAGGGAGGAAAAAAACTTCTCTTTTGCTCTGTGATTGGAGCCTTCTGACAAAAGACCGAGAACCAGGAGACAAAGTTTATTATGCATGCATACCGCACCAGCACGGGAGGTAGCCCGCCCGGTAAGTACTTAAAGGTTTAGATACCTAACTTATAGGAAAAAGGGAGGAAAGGAAGGGCTTCTATGGGGAAAAAAGGTTTCTTTAGGAAAGCCAAATGAGCTTGTAAGAGAATAAACAGGAGATAAGAAAGTTTGTGAACATATTTATCTGTACAGGTATGAGTGGCCTTTCAGGCTTCTTCTGGGCCAGGAAACTTCCCCCACAAGGGGACTTAGGGCAGCCTCATTCCCCAGAAGTTGCTGCCTTTAGTCAGATAAAAGAAGCTCCTAGGCGGCTTTTTTCTGCATCTGTTGAATCTCAAATGTCTTCAGCTTAAAATAATCTTTATGCCACTCTGGAATTCCGGGAGGGTCCCCACTTATTTCAAATGCTCAACAGTCACGTGTGGCTGGTGGCTGCGTTAGCGTAGGGCCGGGCAGAGTCACCAAATCATGATTCCCAGGACGCGGCAGCTCCGCCCCTCCCGGCCAGGCCCCTACTCTGCCAGGGTGAGGTGCCCACTCTCTCCTCCTCTGGGCTGGCCGGCCAGGCTCCGAGGTAGACAGGCGCTGTCAGTGTTGGGCAGAAATCTCCCCGCTAGTTGTGCAACCCGACACCTTTTCCGAGCATTGGCACAAACCCGCTGTGAGGGTGGCAGGCAGGGACTTTTTTTTAACCCCGAGGGTCGATGTCCTGCAGCAGGTTGGGAGAGGAGGACGCTAGGCCACAGCGCGGAGTGGCCTCCGAGGCCCCTGGGCGGGACGGAGCGTTCAAGGACAGCGCCTTGCGAGCTCGGGCAGCTTCGAGAGTAGGAAGCCCCGCTCCAGTCACGGCCCATCTCAGGGGCCGCCCTCGCCCGGACGCCCAGAAGCCCAGCACAGCCTCCAGGTCTCACTGATGGAGAGACGGCGGCGCGGCTCCCGCGCCCAGAGCAGAGCCCCACCCTCGGGCTGCACGGGTCTCAACGAAGCCCCAGGGGCTGCGAGGGACGTGCCAGCCTTCCCGCCTGCGGGCCTGGAGGGAGGGCCCAGCTCTCGGCTCCTCGGACTCCGGCGGCGGCGGGCGCTGGGGACCGTGATGCAACCCGGCGCCCGGCTTGCAGGAGCGGCCCCCGGGCGCCGCCGCCTGTTTACCCCGAGCGGCGTGGAGCCCGCCGGCCCCCGCGTGCGTGCCCGGCCCTTTCCGCGCGCGAGGTTCGGAGACCCGGAGCCGTGGCCGAGCCAAGGGCGACTCTGAAAGGGCCTGAGCGCCCACCGTCTCCGTCGGAGCCCCCAAAGCAGTTCAAAATGAGGTTCAGACAGAAAACCCGGAGCTTGCTTTGCCCGCGCGGCTTCAGGACGCGGGCGCCCGTCCGAGCCTCTGGCGCCCCCGCCGCGGTGGGCAAGTCCCGCACTCCCTGGGCCGCTTCTCTTCTGCACCGGAGCGCGGCTTCTTCAGAGGCACCGTGGGGACCCGTCTTTGGACCTCCCCAGAAGTCTGCTTCGGTGGACAAAAGCAGCACGTCCGGGGGCTCCTCCTAATTTTGCTGGCTCGGAGGGAGGGAGGGAGGGAGGGAGGGAGGGAGGGAGGGTTTGCTCTTGATTAGGAAAGCTGTTCACGCCCTGCAGCGGGGAGGGGCAGACCGCCTAGGGCTGCGGCCGGCTCGCTAGAGGCGGTCGCCGTGGGGTCCCCGCGCTCACAGCACCCGCCCCAGCTGAGCTCTCCCGCCAGACGCTGGCTTCCCACCCCAGTGGGAGAGCAAGAACAAGACAGCGTGGCCGGATGACCATGGTCTGGATGGAGCCATGCTGATGCCAGCAAGAACCTGTGCGCGCCCAGGCTTTTCTCATCCAGACCGTCAATTCCCTGGTGAGGCAGGCGAGTGCACATGAGGGAGCCCCGGCTCACTCCCCAAGATGATGACAGTTGTGACTGAGCCCCAGACCCCTGGTCCCTCACGCACTCCTGGGAGGGCATGAGGCCTGTGAGCATGCGCGGCCCAGGAGGGCCTCCTGGAGGGGAAGCCAGGCCTGAGCTACAGGGGCAGGAGACGGGCTCCCTGAGCTGGGAGATGAGGAGAAAGGGGAGGTTCTTCTTGCCTGAGAAGAGAGCAGCCAGGCAGCTGTAGGAAGGTGAAGTAGATGGTGGATGGGAGGCCTGGCCAGAGAAAATGGTCAATCAAGGAGCATCAAGTTCGTCCAGGCCAGCCAGGATCAAGGAAGGTTCTGGAGCAGGTGGCGCTGGACAGATGCAGGAGGGAGACTGGTTTTGGGGGCAGGGTTTCTAGTTCTGTCTTCTACTTCAGACTCTCCTGTTTCCCAGCTCTCTGACTTTGGGCTTGTTATCTTCCCTCTGTGGGCCTCAGTTTCCTCATCTGTAAAATGGGGATCAGCTCCCACTCTACCCATAGCTGAGAAGGTGCTTTGTGACTGGGCTTTACATACGTGAGGGTGTGAGGGGCTCAATGTGTCAAAGAGGCTGGAGTCAGGGAGACTCTTGAAGGGCTTCTCCCGCCCTTGCATTAGCTGGCCTCAGAGAGAGAGGCCCTGTGTATTTGCTGCCTCCAACTCCGCAAGCTTGTCGGGAAGCCCCTGTGCTTGGTAAATATTTGTGCCTTTGATGGTCCAGTCCTGCTTCCCATTCATCTAGGCTCTGCCTCAGGTGTGAAGACACTGGAAGAGGACAAGAGTGCAGGGTTGGGATTTCTGGGTCCTTCCCAGCTCCCCTCCTCCCTAAAAATAAGCCCCCAGCTTATTCCTGAAGTTCAGAACCCTGAGCTAGGCACTGTGCAGGAACAGGGACACATGGCTCTACAGAGCCTGTCCTCTTGCCGTGGGAAGAGCTAGGATTTTAGGTCCAAATGTCAGCTGGAAGCTAGTCTCATTGTGTGGTCTCGGGTGAGTTGCATTTCCTCTCTGAGCTTGTTCTGTCATCCCTGAAATGGTTTGGATCAGTACTTAGTAACCTGTGTTCTTCCTGAGCCTTCCTTCCACAGCTCTATACTGTCCTCGTAGAAGTGTGGGCCTGCCCTATTAACCAAGTAAATTACAAGGGAAAGAAATTTCCAACTTTGAGTGTTCTGTACAGTGGCATGCTGGTAAATGTTTAACAACCAACTCTAAAAAAAAAGTTCTGTTTTGTAGCATTTGCCCAATTTCTGTGCTGTTAATACTCTCACCGCAGCCATTTCAAGCTACCAACATGACATCTCCAAATGCAGAACTGAGCTAGTGGGAGCTGGCTGGTTGCAGTGCAGTGGGCAGGACTGGCTACGTCATCTGCAGGGCCCCTTCTCCAAAAAGCAGGGGAAAATCTTTTCCTTTTTTTCCATGATCTCTCTCTCACTCAACCTGTCAAGGTCCTTTTTTTTTTTTTTTGAGACAAAGTCTCACTCTGTTGCCCGGGCTAGACTGCTGCGGCATCAGCCTAGCTCACAGCAACCTCAGACTCCTGGGCTCAAGCAATCCTCCTGCCTCAGCCTCCTAAGTAGCTGGGACTTACAGGCATGCGCCACCATGCCTGGCTAATTTTTTCTATATATTTTTAGTTGGCCAATTAATTTCTATTTTTAGTAGAGACAGGGTCTCGCTCTTGCTCAGGCTGGTTTTGAACTCCTGATCTTGAGCAATCCTCCTGCCTCGACCTCCCAGAGTGCTAGGATTACAGGCATGAGCCACAGCACCCAGCCAGTAGTTTTTTTTTTTTAAAATTCCTGTTTAATATTAGTCTCATTTCGTCTAGCGTGGGGACACTCATAGGAGAAGATGGACACTTGCAGCTGGGGAGGGCACTTGCGGGGCCTGCTGACTACCAGGTTCTCCCTCCTGAGAGCCACCAGACAGACTTCCCAGGAAGCAAAGTCAGGCATCTTCCCTTCCCACAGGTCCACAGGCCCAGCCCACGTCCCAACCTCCAAATTAGGATGTGTTAGGTCCCCAAGTTGCCCCATGGAACATGCCATAGTGCTGCCAGCTTGGGGCTGGACGGCCTCCATCTGTCCCACACTGACACTGTGGGGTATGTGTACTTGACCCTGGCACCTCCCCCACACCCAGGCCCTCAAGGGAGCCAAGGGTGGTGGTGTCGTGGGGTGGGGGTGGGGAGAAGGACCAGGTGGGGCCAGGGTACCAGAGGGGGAGGGAGTGGGCAGCCAGGAACTCATCTCAGGGAAGCAAGCAGGTGGCAGGAGGCAGGACCACGCTGTGAGCCAAGGCACCAAGCTCTCAGCGCATGCCCAATGACCTCATTGGACTTCACTTACAAGGCACAAATTCAAAGATAAGACTATGAAGAATTTCAAGGTGCCAATTTATCCCAGTGCTTTAAACCAAGCTCGGGCCCCTCTTTGTGCAGGGCCCTGCCTGGTTTGTGGGCTGCTCCGGCTGCATGGCCTATGTGTGGTATCCCAGTGAGAGGTCCTCCCTGAGGAACTCTGGTCCCCCTCCCCGCATCAGCGACACCTGGGGTCCTGAGGAGAATCACAAACCCCCCTCCTCAGAGGGAAATCTCACTTTGGGGAAGCACAGGGCATTGCAACTTGGCAAATAAAAATTACAGCCTGGTATGGCACATTTATCATCAACCATCTGCATTGTCTCTGTTCATTTTCTATTTGCATGGTGCCGCTTTTCTCCTTTTGAAAAATTTATCTTTTGTCTCTGAACAGGTGAAAAGATAACATTTTCAAACACTCAATTCCCTGGTCATATGCACAACGTGTAATTGGCTGCATTCACTGGTCTGCATACACCTGCAACCGTAAACGTTTTCTCCATATGGTATTTTCCTGGGGATTCAAGCCAAATTACTGACACCTAGTTTTAGCAAATTTAGAACAGCAGTTTGGGGGCTTAAAATTTTTTTTCACTTATTAAGATTATTTGTTCTATTGAGGTGAATGACCATGATGTCCCAGGCATCGACTTCCTGATAAATAGAATTTGGAAGGGGCACCTATCATACCATGCTGGCCCCAGACCAGGGTGGTCTAGGCTCAATTTCTCAGGAGTGGCTAGATGCTCTGGGCCAGCTGCTGGAGGGGCATCTGTCCAGGGAGGACAGACAAAAGACAAGGGGTAAAGGGCAGAAGACCCCACAGCCTGCTGACACAGGCTCATCCGTGACTCTGTGTGCCCCAAGCTCTGTTCAAATAATCCCACTATGAACAGCCCAGGCTCAGCCGTGGCACCAGGACTGTGCTGCATCATGGAAGGCGGAAGGGAGCCTCACTGTTCCGGGTGAGCACTCACACGCACACACACTTACCCAGACAGGCAGCAGCCCGAGAACCTTGTCCTAAAGTGTGTGCAACTCTAAAGGACACAACCACTTTATAGCAAATTGATAACACCCACCTGATTACAGAATACTAGGTATCCTCTAGCATGTTCTTTAATTGCTTTCCTCACAGAAATTCAAACCACAGACTGCTTGAGTCTAAACTAGGTCCTGCATACTCCTTGGTGATCTTGAGCAAATCCCAGAGCATACCTGAGCCTCAGTTTCTCCGTCTGTAAAATGGGAAAGTGATAGATATCTTCAACGTTGTGGTAAGTATTAAACAAGGTGCACATATACATGTTGATGTGTATATGTCCAACACAAAGCTGGTGCTCAATAAAAGATGGCAGCAGAGTGGCTATGATTATCATTATTAGCAATCAAATAGTAGAGGGAGGGTCCAATTTACTTATGTGTCACTGGTGCACAGTATGTGGTACTAGGAGCGTGGATGGAACTCTTCGGCCCTGGCTGGGCTATGTTGAAAGAATGGCTTGTAGAGGTTCCCAGACAGCAGGTGACAGGTGAATGAGCAGTGCTGGGCCTCTGCTGGCCTTTCCCCCTAGAAACACTCAAAGGTGGGAGTGCGGGATGGGGGTGATGTTTGGGGAAGGTCATCCTCAGCCAATTTCATCTTTATTTCACAGATGAAGAAACTGTAGCTTCACCTGCAGTGAACTCATTCCACTGATTCTATTGACTTCAAAGTAATTTTTGGAAACCCCAAATTTTGGGGCCCCAAATACTGGGGATGCAAACTTTGGGTGCCTGCTCAGAGTCCCTCAGCAATCTGCTTTATTTCTCTTCATTGCATACCACTAGTGCCAGGCCACTCCTCTGCTTTTAGAATTGGGTAAATACCACATTGCAGGCCAGGGTCTGGCCACTAAGGAGTTCGGTGAAGAAACCCAAGTGTGCCGTGAGTCAGCTCCCCCACCTGGGTGAAACTGGACCCATGCAAAGTAAGGGATGGGAATGAGCTGGCAGATAAATTCTCCCTCCTTCCTCTCTCCTTGGACTCTCCAAGGTGCGGTTTCCCCTTGCAAGCCCCTGGACACCATCCCATGCAAAGCCACCTGCCGTGTCACCTAGGCTTGCTGAAAGCTGTGGCCAGCACAGTACCACGTCAGCCACATTGCGTCCCAGCTGCCCTGGCCTTACTCCCCTGTTCTCCCCTCTCACTGGGCTTGCACCGCCCTGATAAAGTGTTAGCACCTTAGCCCTGCACCAACTTCTGTTTCCAAGATGAGTAGCATTTCCAAATTATTCATATGATAGGATTATTCAACATAAAAGTACTCAATATAAAATCATTCCACTAATTTACAGTAAACTTTCTATTAATGCATATACCACACATACGTGTTCCTTTAGGGGAGAACTAAAAGGGCCTTCGTACCTTAAGCTCTACGTGGATGCTGTGGTGATTTGCCTTGTTCCTATAGAGTCTCTCTCTCCAGTGGTAGTGGCTTCCTAGAATGTTCTTCTCCATCAGATCTGGTTTGAAATTCTCTCCATAGCAATACTTACTGCCTCCTGTCATAGACCTGCCTTTTATTTCAAACTGTAGGGTTGCTGAGGGACAGCATGCACCCTAACATGGGAGCAAGTACCATGGGGTAAGAAAGTTCATAGTTCTTATACTCTGTGCTGGGGGCCTACTGTGGTCTGAACGTGTGTAACCCCCCAAATTTGTATGTTTCTTATTTTATTTTTTTTTGAGACCGAGTCTCACTCTGTTGCCTAGGCTAGGGTGCCATGGCGTCAGCCTAGCTCATAGCAACTTCCAACTCCTGGGATCAAGTTATCCTTCTGCCTCAGTCTCCCGAGTAGCTGGGACTACAGGCATGCGCCACGATGCCCGGCTAATTATATATATGTGTGTGTATATATATATATATATATAATATATATATTTAGTTGTACAGCTAATTTCTTTCTATTTTTTTAGTAGAGACGGGTTCTTGCTCTTGCTCAGGCTGGTCTCGAACTCCTGAGCTCAAACTATCCACCCGCCTCGGCCTTCCAGAGAGCTAGGATTACAGGCGTGAGCCACCGTGCCCAGCCTGTATGTTAAAACTTAATCTCCAAAGCAATAGTATCAAGAGGTGGGGGCCTTTAGGAGGTGATTAAGTCATGAGGGAAAAGCCCTCTTAAATGGGATTAGTGCCCTTATAAAAGAAGCCCAAGGAAGCGAATTTTCCCCTTCTATCATGTGAGGACACGGAATAGGTTCTCACCAGATGCTGAACCCTCTGGTGCCTTCATCTTGGACTTCCCAGGCTCCAGAACTGGGAGCAATAAATAAATTCCCCAGTCTAAGGTATTGTGTTACAGCTAGCCAAACAAAGACAGGGCCTATCTTTTTGTAGTTGTTTCCTATGAAGAGTGTTTCTTACATTAATGGCCAATTCTCTGATACCAGCTGGGTGTCCAACAATTCAATTCTGGCACTATCTATCTGGAATTAGCATGAGACATCACAAGTTAAAGAGCTCAGTCCCACAAGACTTCCCCCCACTTGACATGCTAGCTCAAATGGGGTGCTCGGGCTACCCATGCTTCCGCAGGGCTGACAACACATCAGAGGTTCCTACAAACCCTGCCTCTGTTTCCATAATTTGCTAGAATGACTCACAGAACTCAGGAAAATGCTATGTGCATTTACAGGTTTATTATAAAGGATATAAAGGAACAACCAAACAGGAGTGATGCGGGGAGGCTGTGTGGGGGTACCACCCCCAGCACTTTGAAGTGTTCACCAACCTGAAAGTGAAACTCATTTTCAAGAGTTTTTTCTTTTTTTTGAAACAGAGTTTTGTTCTGTCGTCCTAGCTAGAGTGCAGTGGCATCGTCATATCTCACAGCAACCTCAAACTCCTGGGCTCAAACCATCCTCCTGCCTCAGCCTCCCAAGTATCTGGGACTGCAGGCACATGCCGCCACACCTGGCTAATTTTTCTAATTTTAGTTGAGACGGGTCTTGCTCTTGTTCGGGCTGGTCTTGAACTCATGACTTCAAGTGATCCTCCCGCCTCAGGCTCCCAGAGTTCTAGGATTTACAGGTGTGTGCCACCATGCCATCCTCAAGAGTTTTGTTTTTTTTTTTGAGACAGAGTCTCGCTTTGTTGCCCAGGCTAGAGTGAGTGCCATGGCATCAGCCTAGCTCACAGCAACCTCAAACTCCTGGGCTCAAGCGATCCTCCTGCCTCAGCCTCCCAAGTAGCTGGGACTACAGGCATGCGCCACCATGCCCAGCTAATTTTTTCTATATATATTAGTTGGCCAATTAATTTCTTTCTATTTTTATAGTAGAGACGGGGGTCTCGCTCTTGCTCAGGCTGGTTTCGAACTCCTGACCTCGAGCAATCCGCCTACCTCGGCCTCCCAGAGTGCTAGGATTACAGGCGTGAGCCACAGCGCCCGGCCCTCAAGAGTTTTTATAATCCAATTTCCAGGCCTATTCCTTGTTCTCACTGTCCAATCACATGTGTAGGCTGAGTTACCTCATTAGCATAAACTCAGGTATAATAAACGGGCTCATTATGAATAATAAAAGACACATCTATCACTCTGGAAATTCTAAGAGTTTTAGGAACTCTGTGCCAGGAAGCCAAGACAAGGACATGTTATATATAATATTTATATATATATATAAAATATGTATTATATATTACATGTGAATGATAAAATATTATATATAAATATTATATTGATATATTATGAATTATGCCATGGGTTCCCTGGGGATATTGCCATCCATTTGTTCACTATGGTTGGCTATATGCAAATCACCTAAACTTTAAGTGTTCACCTTGATAGGATTAGTGCATATGCTGGCTGCACAACCCCTTGAATCTAGCTACCATTCTGATAAATATCCAAAGTAGGCAGCGCTCATATGTTGATGCTGATGAGATGCTGTGGTCACTGTATCACTGGAACTCGAGAGTCACAATTCACACAGTCGTATCCTTTGCACTGTGAGTACACTCTATGTAGTTTCTGTCCTCTCCTCTGATCTTATAGCCTGAGGACTGAGTAGATGAGACAGGAAGGCGCTGTCACCGAGGACAGGCAACTGGCCCAAAGGCCCATAGCAAGGCAGCAGCAGAGCTGGGCAGAGCAGCCAGAGGTGGGCAGTCTTGGGCCTTCAGTCCAGAGCCCCTCGCTCTGTAGCAAAGGCTTCCCATAGCATGACTTCCCTCTGCTGACCGTGTAGACAGACTACACTCAAGTTAGTGTCCTTCTTGCCAGCCCCCTACTTTGTGGTTGAGGACTGTCAGAGCCAAGAGGGACCTTACCACCCCACTTGGAAGACAGGGAAACTGAGGCCCAACGTTACACAGCCAGTGGGAGCAGAGCCAGAAGCAGAACTCAGCACCTGTGGCCTAGCCCAAACTCAACACTTTAAATTCTGGGAATGACCAGGTTCAAATTCTAGTTCTACCACTTATTCTCCATGCCTTGGGCAAGTCATTTAACCTGTTTTTTTTTGTTTTTTTTTTTTGAGACAGAGTCTCGCTTTGTTGCCCAGGCTAGAGTGAGTGCCGTGGCGTCAGCCTAGCTCACAGCAACCTCAAACTCCTGGGCTCAAGCAATCCTTCTGCCTCAGCCTCCTGAGTAGCTGGGACTACAGGTGCTGTTTTTCTATATATATTAGTTGGCCAATTAATTTCTTTCTATTTATAGTAGAGGTGGGGTCTCACTCTTGCTCAGGCTGGTTTTGAACTCCTGACCTTGAGCAATCCACCTGCCTCAGCCTCCCAGAGTGCTAGGATTACAGGTGTGAGCCACCTTGCCCATTTAACCTCTTTATGCCTTAATTTTTGCATTTTTAAATAACAGTACTGACCTCAAAGAGTTATTAGGAAGACTAGGTTAGATAACATATATATAAAGGTTTAGAAGAGGGCCTGGCATATGGTACATGCTCAATAAAGGTTATCTACTATTATTTTTATTATAATCATGTTGAGAAGAAAAACTTTTCCTCTACACACTTAGATTCAGAGCTTGGGTGCTTGTGAATTAAATTGCCAAAATATTAACAGGCAAAAACACAAAGTTTATTCATAAACAAAAGCAGGAGCTCACAGAAAATGTGGTTCAAAAAAGTGGTTTAGAATTTAGGGCTGATATAACATCTTAATGGGGAAGGAATGGAGAGAAAGGGCACTTTTGGGAAAACAAATGACTTTTAGGAAAGATAAATGGAAATAGGCCCTTAGAATAGATGGGAGATATGATAGTTTGTGACAATGTTTGTTTAAGTGACTTCTTATCTTGGTGTAATTTCTCTTCTAGTCTCATAAAATGAATCAATCTTCCCTGCTTGGGAAACTCCCAAACTCCAGGGAGGGAATTTATGACATTTGAATTCTTTCGGAAGGCTCTGCTTTTAGAAGATAAGAGTAGTTCAGAAAAAAGCCTCTTGCTGCGTCTGTTGATTCTCAAATGTCTTCAGTTCAAACTAATCCTTATGCCAGAGAGGTATATTTTGCACCCTTCTATCAGTACAGTGGGGAGGGCAGGGTAGGATGGAAGAGGGCAGGATCAGGCTGCTGGGCACCTGGCATACTTGGGGCCTCTGCTCCTTATCAGGCTGTGCTCAGGGCTAAGCTAGAGCCATTCCACCTCCCTTGCCCCTCCCACCCAATGCAAGGGGATGGCCGCAGGCTACCCCTGGGGAGCCTCATCCCTAGATGGATTGAGCTGGGGTGGGGGTAGGGGAAGAACTGCGGTTAGGCTGAGAAGCCCAGGAAATCGGAGTTCCAGCCCAGTCCGGCCCTCTGGCCACTTTCCCAGCCATCCCCAGGGGATCAAGGTCCCCTTCTGCAGAGTTAAACAAGCCAATGGCATACAAAGCACATTCATTTCCCTCCTCCACATGATACACAGTACAGATCAAGAAATGAAACAAATACATTTCATAATTGCTGTGGTCTGAATGTGTCCCCCAAATTCATTTGTATCCCCGAAATTCATATGTTGAAACCTAATCCCCAAGTAAATGGTATGAGGAGGTGGGGCCTTTGGGAGGTGATTAGATCATGAGGGCTCTGCCCTCATCAATGGGACTAGTGCCTTTATGAAAGGGCTTGAGGGAGCCTGTTTGTCCCTTACCATGTGGGGACACAGAGTTCGCCCTTCTGAAGATGCAGCGGGAAGGCGCCGTCTGTAAAGCAGAGAGTGAGCCCTCAGCAGGCACCGTATCTGCTGGTGCCCTGCTCTTGGGTTTCCCAGCCTCCAGAACTGTGAGCAATAAATTTCTGTTGCTTATAAATCACCCAGTCTAAGGTAATTTTGTTTTAGCAGCAGGAACAGACTAAGACAATAATGAACTAAAATTTGCATTCATCAAACCAAAAAAATTATACCTCCTACTATTCAACTATTTAAATTTTAAACTCAAATAAAACCTCCAAGCTGCCACATAGAGTGACAGAATTCAAGGACCTCAGGATCTGTTTCTTTGTCTTTATAATCACTGTGCTTTTATTGCGTATTTAGAATCCATTGTTTAAACAAGGGCATGTGTACCACAGGAACTGGAGACGAGACCGGTGAGGCATCACAAACGAAGCGCCTGCCTGCAGTTCAGTCTCTGTGTGTGCAACAGGGAACTCTCTAAATTGACTTTTGGGTAGAACCCAATGCTTATTAAAGAATAAGCAATAAAGGTGCTAATTTGAAGCTTTTTAAATATATTCTTAAAATCCAACAGTAATTATAGCAATCGTTTAGAACTTTGACCAATGAAAGACTTTTTCAGAGATGAGTATTTTATCATTGACATTATTTAGAATTACCAGCACATGGTGAGAATAAAAAGCAGATACACGTCATTCTATTTTATTAAAATAGAATCTGTCACCTTTGGGCTGGTGGCTGACTGCCACATGGCTAATGTCAAGCTCCAGGGCTGAGACTGCTTTCTCCTTTCTTTTGTTCCCGAAAGTTTGGTACTTGTGAAAGTTTGGAACTTGTCCCCAAGGCTGAACTAAGAATGAGGATAAATGGTTTGAGGAAAAAGAAAGAGAAGTTTATGAATTTGCTGGCAAATAAGGAGGAGGGCAGACTCTCATCTTAAAGAACCATCATCCCATTAAAGCAGAAATACAGAGCTTTTAAGGGGGGGTTTCAGCTTTCGGGTGGTCCTGGTTGGTGAAGATGATCCCATGGCCTTTGCTTGGATGACTCAGTTGAGCCATCCCCTGTGGTTTAAGATACTAGAAAACAGAACAAGGAACAGTCCTCTGCCCCTCTGCTCACTGGCTTGGGGCAGGAATGCAGGTTTTAATTCCCAAAAAGAGTGGGGGGAGGGTTTAAAGAGACAGCTTGTGATACATTTTGCCCTTCTTCAGGCCTTTACCTCTGCTACACTCTGGCCTCCAAGACCTCCCCACCCCCACCTCACCTGCACCCCCCAGGCCTGGCAGGACAGCCTCCTAGACCTCAGTTCACTGAGACTAGCTCATAAAGATGGTTAAAGTGAGGAAACTGAGGCTTCGAGAAGGAAGGAACATCTCCTGGGGGCAGGAGCCTGACTCAGCTCCCTGCCCACTCTGGAACTGTTCAGACCTGGCTTCCCTGGGCCATCAGGCAGGTGAAGAGGGAGGAGGGGCCAGGACTGGCTGGAGCACTGCAAGGGTGATTTGTATCTCATTTGAATAGGCCCCTGTGGCCTCACACCCATAGTAGGCAGACCTATAGGGTCCTGGGACTCAGGAAGACCCACTCCCCCGTGCAGTGTCACCAGACTCTGGCTCCCCACCAGCCGTCTGTGACAGCAGCCTCAGCCTTCTTGAGCCTGGTTGCAAAGCGGTTCTCTCCGGGGAGGGAAGGCCCGCTTGTCAGACACCAGACACCCCAGCAGCACGTCAGGGCCCTGAGAAGGGCTACCCCTCACTCACCTGGGCCAAGAGGCACTAGAGCGAGGCAAAGCCCAGCCCTGACTTGTCTGAGGGGGTGTCCCGGTCTCATGCTGGGCACAGACAGCCTGTAGACCTCGAGTCCTGACTTCTCCTGGCTGTGACAATGAGCTGAGTCAGGCTGAGGGATGAAGCCAAGGGCAGACCACTGGTGCCCAGAGGGGAGGCCTGTTCCTGAGCAGGACATGTGCGGGGAACACCCAAGGCCACCTCCCCATCCCACTGGCCCTCGCAGACAGGCCAGCTGAGATTGTGGGAAGGGACACTCTTCCTGGCCATCCTTCTAGAGTAGGTAAGATCCTATCCCTTCAGTTGGGGACCTTCCTGAAGCCCTGGGAGCCCTGGCCATGGGCTACTCTCTAGCTGTAATCCCCAATG
>VSMD01005826.1:0-22227 GCA_008750895.1 Mirza zaza
TTTCTGTGACTGATTTATTTAATTGGAGGGTGTTATCTTCAATCTCTGAGATTCTTTCTTCTGTTTGGTCTACCCTGCTCTTGAGACTTTCCACTGTATTTTGTCGTTCCCTGACTTGATTCTTCATTTCCAGGAGTTCGGTTAAACTTTTCTTCATTGTGTCTATTTCTTTAGTGAACTTTTTTTCTAGATCCTGGAGGCTTTTTGTGGTTTCTTTGTGCTGGTTATTGAGTTGTTCTTGCAGGTCAGTGAGTGTTCTTATGATCCACATACGAAATTCCTCTTCTGTCATTTTGGTTGCCTGATTTTGGTTGGTGTCCGTTTCTAGGGGGCTGGGGCTCCTCTTTGGGGGTGTGTTTTCTGATTGGTTCTTCATATTTCCTGAGTTCCTTCGCTGATTTCTTCCCATGTCGATCAGTTGTTGTTTCTTTTCTTTAGGTTTTTGTTTGGGTATTCACATGCCTTGTTATTTTCTGAGCCGGTAGGTGGTGTCTGTGGGTAAGATTCAACCACTCCCTGTATAATGAATCAGTAGGTGTCGTGAAAAGGGTGTGCAGGATATCCTCCCTTTCAGTAGGTGGCGCCTACTTGGAGGAACAGGCTAAGCTGTTGTTTTTGTGTCCTGTTATCAGCTCTTGTTCCTGAAGAGAGAACTCTTGTGCCTCAGGTGGTGGGTGGGGCCCTGGGACTTCCAGGTCTGTCCTTTTCTCCCCTTTAGTGAGGGCTGGTCTAGGAGAGTTTCTGGGCGGAGCTGAGTTGGGTAAGCCCGCCCTCAGGCACCACCAATGTCATTAGCAGGGGTCAAAGTTCTGTTCTCTGCTTCCAGGCAAAGCTGACAGGGAGGGGCTGTAATGACCCTGCTCAGTCAGAGTCTGCATGTGGGGGTGGGGCTTTCCAAGACCCGCAGTCTGGAGCGGGCCCGGCCTCTTTCCACCGTCCCCAACTCCGCAGCTACTCCTGGGCCTCTGTCAGCAGGCCAGACCACATGCCACCTGGCCTCCCCTGACTGTGATGCCGGCGGGGAGGTTCCCTGCGCAGGAACGCCACCTTGGCTGGGTGCACGGCCTCCCTTTGGGGGGAGGGTTGCCCTCTAGGACGCTGATCTGCCTCTGAAGGCACACACACCTCAGCAGGCTGTTCACGTATATCCCTTCTGTGCCCCGGGCAATGCGAGGCCTCGGTGCACGGGATGTGGTCTGCAGGTCTGACCTCTGGGTCCCAGAGTTCAAACTTTGTCCCCCCCAGGGAGACGAGTGCCTGTCCCAATTCACCCACAGGAAGCCCAAGCCGGGTCTATGTCTCTCAACCTCAGGCTCTGCCCGGTTCTCCTGGGGTCACCGTTCCAGCAGCATCTGGTAGGGCTGGCGGGCAGAGAGCTCACAGTCTGAGTTCCCTTTAGTCAGCTGTTGTAGAGTCCCAAAAGGGAAGGTCCCGTTCCCTGGTGGTGCCTCCGGGTGGTGGCTATATTGTCTCTCTGTCTCTCTGGGCAGCCGCGATTAGGGTCGGGGGAGGGGAGGAGGAGGCAATATGGTGTCTGCTGCGTGGCTTGGGTCTGTGCACTCAGAGGTCCCGGAGGGAGTTGGGAGCCTGGTGCCGCGTCCGCTACTGGCTTACCGCTCACTGGCGGCGGTTGTCGCAGGTCCCTCCGCTTGCTGGGGAGCCCACCTGCAGTCCGGGATGCAGGGGAGGGGAAACGGCAGATCCACCTTCCCTTCCCGCTGGTCTCTGGGCTGCTCCGGGGGTCCCAGCTTCCAGTTCTCCTCCACGACCTCCTCCCGTGGAGTCTCCCATGGTCTCAGGTACTCCTCCTGCCGACCCTCATCCGATGTAGGCTCGTCTTCTTGCTTCTTTCTTCTAATTTCTTCTAGAATCTGTCTTTTCTTCAGAGACACTCTGTCTGCTGGTGTTTCTCATCCGCCATCTTCTGGGAGGGCCCCCCATTTTTTTATTGCCTAGAATTGCTTTTGATATATGGGGTCTTCTCTGGTTCCAAATGAAGTGTGAAATTATTTTTTCTATACCATGGTGTACTATTCAGCTCTAAGAAACAATGGTGATATAGCACCTCTTGTATTTTCCTGGATATAGCTAGAACCCATACTACTAAGTGAAGTATCCCAAGAGTGGAAAAACAAGCATCACATATACTCACCAGCAAATTGGTATTAACTGATCAGCACCTAAGTGGACACATAGGAATTCCATTAATTGGGCCTTGGGCAGGTGGGAGGGGGAAGAGGGGGAGGGTATATACATACATAATGAGTGAGATGTGCACCATCTGTGGGATAGTCATGATTGAAGCTCAGAATTGTTTGGGGAGGGGGGACAAGGACATTATATGCAACCTTAAAATTTGTACCCCCATAATATGCTGAAATAAAAAAAGAAAGATACCTTTTTTTAAATAAATTTATTGTCACGTATGTATACAATGTTTATAAAGTCTATGGTAAGGTACAGAAATGTACTAGGCCTTCAAATTCACTTACTATTCAATGACTCACCCAAAACAACTTCCAAGTAAGTGCCCTATAAAAGTTTACATTTTTTTTGTCTTTTATACGATATTTTTACTGTACCTTTCCTATGTTTAAATACCCAAATATTAACTATTGTGTTACAATTGCCTACAGCATTCAGTATAGTAACATGTATACAGGTTTGTAGCATAGGAACAATAGGCTATATGATTTAGTCTAGGTGTGTAGTAGGCTATATATCTACATTTGTGTAAATAGATGACAACAAAATCACCTAATGATGTATTTCCCATAATGATGTATTCCCATCTTTCAGCAATGCCTGAATGGCATAACCTTTCTGTTGGAGTTTTTGAAACTAACTTTCATACTGTACATTTTCTGACTGCAAAGGTGATAGATTCTAGAAATCTGTAAGATGATTTTATTTTTTTATTTTTTTTCTTTTATTTCATCATATTATGGAAGTACAAATATTGTTAGGGTTACAAATATTGCCCCTTCCCCCTCCTTCCCCCCATATGTCCAATCCCCTGGTGGTGTGCATCACACACGTTATGGAAGCATACACCCCTTTCCTCTTCCCCATACCTGCCTGCCCACCACCTGTTAAAAAGTTGTGGTTTCTTTTAGCATTTTAGTTACATTGCATATCTTTGCCTCTCCCTAAGAAGGGTTAGCGTTATGCCCTCCCCCTCCAAAATGCTCATCCTATCCCTAAGATTGGGTCCTCCCCCAACACCGAATCTCTGGTGAGCATTGCCACCATTTGAAAACCAAAGTTTAAATCAGTCAGTACCAATTTGATGGCGAGTAGATGTGGAGCCCATTTTCCATGTCTTGTGTCGCCTCACTTTGGATAACAGGCTTAAGCTTAATCCAGGATAGCATAAATGGTGCTAGCTCACTGTCATTTATTAGGATTGAGTAATATTCCATGGTGAGCATATACCACATTTTAATTATCCACTCATGAATTGATGGGCACTAGGGTTGTTTCCATGACCGTGCAATAGTGAATTGTGCTGCTATAAACATTCGGGTGCAGATGTCTTTATAATAGAATGTCTTATGCTTTTTTGGGTAGATGCCTAACAATGCTATTGCAGGGTCCAATGGTATTTCTATTTCTAGCTGTTTGAGGTCTCTCCAAATTCTTTTCCACAAAGGTTGCACTAATTTGCAGTCCCAGCAGCAGTGTAGGAGTGTTCCTGTCTCTCCACATCCTCGCCAGCATTTGTTGTTTTGGGATTTCTTGATATAGGCCATTCTTACTGGGGTTAGGTGGTATCTCATTGTGGTTTTTATTTGAATTTCTCTAATAATTAGAGAAGTTGAGAATTTCTTTATATGTTTGCATGCCATTATTCTGTCTTCTTTGTAGAAGTTTCTTTTCATTTCCGTCGCCCATTTCTTGATGGGATTGTTTGATTTTTTCTTGTTAATTCTTTTAAGTTCTAGATAGATTCTTTTTATTAGACCTTTATCAGAGGTGTAGAGAGCAAATATTTTCTACCACTCTGTGGGTTGTCTATTTGCTCTACTGATAGTTTCCTTGACTGGGCAGAAACTTTTTAATTTGATGAGATCCCATTTGTTTATTTTTGATGCTGCAGTGATTGCCGTGGGGGTCTTCCTCAAAAATTCTTTGCCTAGGCCAATGTCTGATAGGGTTTTCCCAACATCTCTTCTAGGATTCTTAAGGTTTCATGTCTTAGGTTTAAGTCTGTTATCCATCTTGAGTGAATTTTTGTGAGATGTGAGAGGTAGGGATCCTTATTTGCTCTTCTGCATGTAGCTAACCAGTTTTCCCAGCACCATTTATTGAAAAGAGATTCTTTTCCCCAATGTATATTTTTGTCAGCTTCATCAAAGATTAGATTGCCGTATACTGATGGTTTCATCTCTGGTATCTCAGATGTATTCCAGATATCTATGCTTCTGTTCTTGTGCCAGTTCCAGGCTGATTTAACTATTATTGCTTTATAGTATAGCTTGAAGTCAGGAAGACTGATGCCTCCCAGTTTGTTCTTTTTATTTAAGATTGTTTTGGCTATACGAGGTTTTTTCTGATTCCATACGAAGTGAAGAATTATTTTTTCTAGATCTGTAAAGAATGCTGATGGTATTTTGATGGGGATTGCATTGATTCTGTAGATCACTTTAGGTAATATCGACATTTTAACTATATTGACATTTGATATTTTACAATTTGACATTGACAATATTGACATTTTAACTATATCCATGAACAAGGTAGATTTTTCCATCTGTTTAAATCTTCTGCAATTTCTTTTTTTAATGTTTCGTAGTTCTCCTTGTATAAATCTTTTATATCTTTCGTTAAGAATACCCCTAGATATTTAATTTTCTTTGGGGCTATAGTAAAGGGTATTGAGTTTTCTATTTGAGTTTCTGCTCGATGGTTCTTGGCATAAATGAATGCTTCTCATTTGTCTATACTGATTTTATAACCTGAAACTTTACCAAATTTGGTTATCAAGTCTAGGAGTCTCTTGGAAGAGTCCATGGGGTTTTCTAGGTATAATATCATATCATCAGCAAAGAGCGAGAGTTTGATTTCATCTGCCCCAACTTGAATGCCCTTAATTCCCCTCTCCGTCTAATTGCTATCGCTAGGACTTCGAGCACTATGTTAAATAGGAGAAGAGATAGTGGGAACCCCTGTCTAGTTCAGGATTGAAGGGGGAAAGATTTCAATTTTTCTCCATTTAGAATGATATTAGCAGTGGGTTTGTCATAGATGGATTTGATAAGTTCAAGGTATGAGCCATCTATGCCTATTTTGTTAAGAGTTTTTATCATAAAGGTGTGTAAGATGATTTTAAATAGTCCCTTTATTTTTTTCACATAATTTAGACTCATTTTGTTTATGTCTCCTCCAAAGGTTTTTACAAAAGCATAAATAAGATTACTTAGAGCTATCTGAGCAATATCTACACTCTGATTTATTTGTTATATTTACTCTAAGATACCAGCATGTATTTTATCTTCTCTGAGTACAGCAGCAAAATCTATTTATTGGTTAGACAGAGATTTAATCTGATTATTTTTGTTATTTAGAACTTGCTCTAAATGTTCAAATATTATTTCTGCTTATGGGATTAATCTATTTTTTCTAATTTTTTAATTTCAAAATATTAACACAGGTACACATGTTTTTGTTATATGGATAGTTTTACAATGCTTGAGTCAGGGCTATTAATATGCTCATCATCTGAATAGTGTTCATCCTATGTGTTAGGTTTTTACTCCTCCACTTCTCCCCCTCCCTTTTCTTGATTTCCAATGACTTTTACTTCTCTCTGTGCCCATCAGTTAGTTCCAAATTATTAGAGTGTACATGTGTTGTTCGTTTTCACTCTTGAGATACTTCACTTAGGATAATTGTTCCATTCAAACTGCTGCAAAAGACATTAATTCATTTCTTTTTGTGGTTGAGAAGTACTTCATCATGTATATATGCACCATATTTTATTAATCCATTCATGAATTGATGGGCACTTCATTTAACATAGTTTTGAAATTACTTTTGGCCTTATCCATTCAGTACTGGATGAACTCGAACATATCTTCTAGTGATTTAATCCTTATTATAATGTCAACGATCCACTCAAGTCATTGTGAACACCTAGATTTCTTTTTTTCTTTCTAAATGTTTCTCCTGATGGATCTAGTTTAAATTTAAAGATTTAGATATTTCAAGTTTTTGATCAATTATTTGTCTTTAAACTTACAGTTCTTGATAAATTGGTCTCAAGTCAGGACTCAATTAAAAATGCTGTAGATATTCATATATTTTTAAATCGGTCTAACTTTACTAAAATCTTAACTTTTTTTCAACTAGAGCAGAAATTCTTATAGTAAACTCTTTATTCCCTATTTCCATAAATGTGACTTTTAACTACTAAAAAATCCAAAAAATAGCTGCACTTATCACTATCTCCCATGTTAAGCCATAGAGATTGGTTATGAATCTTGTGTCTCCTGGCAACACTGAAATGGCTTCACTCAGCTTCTCCAAGACTTGTATAAAGTAAAACTTCAGAACAGCAAGTAGGTCCTCTATAGCACCAGATCTGCCTCAGGTGCCATGATCCTCCTGTTCCACAATGAACTGAAGAGAACATTGTGGAATATTTTGTTTGGAACATAAACCAGCACCTGGCAACCAAGAGACACCATCAGTCAGGATTGTGATTGGGGAGGATAGACAGTTTCCCAAACATTTTCACATCATAGCACACATGTGGTAGAAATCTACAAGGTTGATTTTGATCAAAGAAGACTGACCACAAGAACTCCACCCATCCTAGGCCCCATGCAACAACCCCAGAGTCTGAGAGGATCGATGCCTTTACACATGTGCTGTTTGGGGATCACTGACAGTTAAAGATTGTCAAAAGAAAATGGTGTGACACAAATAAATATCATGAATAAAGCCCTTATTGAAACAGGATCAGGGTTTTTATAGGATAAAGGAAGTTGAGTACATTGTGGTTTTAGCTAAGGTAATTTTCTATTTTAACCTAAAATTTTGCTTAGGGGGTGTTCCTGTTATTGTGCCTCTTTCATTCCAATAACTATGAGAACAGTATTTTTTGAAAACTGTTTTTGCAAGTCTTGAGTTTTGTTACTTAGTCAGTGTTTATGGGTGGAGGACATAAAAAGCAAGAAGCAGGGGGAGGAGAGGAGGAAGGAAGAAAGAAAAAAAGAAGAAGGGAAGGAAGAAAGGAAGAACAGAAAGAAAAAGGGAAAGAAAGTCAGGCAGATGGGAAGGGGGAGGAGTGGATGGGTATATACATACATAATGAGTATGATGGGTGCGGTGCACACTGTCTGGGGGATGGTCACGCTTGAAGTGTTGCAGCAAGTGTTACACTTAGTGTTGTAGCTAGCATTAGCTAGTGTTACAGCTAGTGTTACAGATCTTGTTACAGCTCTTGTTACAGCGTTTGACTGGGGAAAGAACTGAGCAGCACACGAGAAGTCAGAGAATAGTCTTTACTCCTCCAGCAGGCTCAACCAACTTCTGACTTCTGCCCCCCCTCCTCGTTCTCCTCCTACTTTTATACCCTTGGTAGGACTCAAAAAGGGTCCAATCAGCAACAAGCTTTAACATCCAACCAGCAACAAGCTTTAATGGTGCTCAATGGTTTTTCCCTGTCATTCCCCCCTTTTGATGCCCTTATCAGTTTACACAGAGGCATCAACCTCTCTATGAATCTATTAACTGCATTGGGCAAGCAGGGTCCCACGGTTACCATAGCCCTTTGATCTTAGTAGTTACAATTAACAGCATTTGAGCCTCAACTGAAAACAACACAGAGGCACCCCATATAGACCCAGAAAAGGATTAGTTCAGTCTCTTGGGGCGAAGGCCCCGAGTCCAATTCCCAAGAAGACTGTCAATAAGAGTCCAAGCTAGTGGTCCCATTCAGTCCAGCTATATTCAGGGGCAATATGTAGCAGACAGGAGTCTGAGCTGGATCTTCAGTGGGTCCTGTTGACTTTGTTGCACCGTCCAATGACTGGTCACATCATCTGTCTCAGCTCGTTTCACCTGGGAATGGTGGATCCATGGGGTGATACCTGCAACTTTGACAGCAGTGGGGGTAACCAATATCACAGTATAGGGTCCCTTCCAGATTGGCTCTATGGGTTCCTTCTTCCAATCCTTTACCCAGACCAGATCCCCAGGTTGATGGGGTGGGGGACTGGGAGTCCCAGTCCAATTTGGTTTCTCTCTTGAACAGTCTGGTGCATAGTAGCCATGTTTTTAGCCAAGGCCTGGAGCTCTTGGTCTAGGTTCAATTCTCCCAACTGCCTAGTGTCCCCTCTCAGGTGTTTGATGATGGGGGGTGGCCGGCCATATAGGATCTCAAAGGGTGAGTACCCAGTGGGGCCAGGGGTGCATCTTACCTGCAATAAGGGTTAACATATTTACTCAGGGTAACTGTGTCTCTCGACAGAGTTTGGCCAATGTAACCTTGAGTGTTCAGTTCACGCACTCTACTTTCCCTGAGCTCTGTGGCCTATAGGCTGTGTGTAACCTCCACTAAATACCTAATGCCTTGGAGAGGATCTGTGTAACTTCTGCAGTGAAGTTAGGTCCGTTATCACTGCTGATGGAGAGAGGCAAGCCATACTGGGGGATGACCTCTCTCAGCAAGAGCTTCACTACTTCTCTGGCCTTCTTAGTTCGAGTGGGGACAGCCTCAACCCAACCTGAGAAAGTACATATCATAATGAGCAAGTACTTGTATCCCCAGCTTGGTTTGATTTTTGTGAAATCAACTTCCACATCCTCCAACAGGGACACCCCAATGTGCTGAATTTCTGGGGCTGGCCTTGGTTTAGCCACTGCATTGTTCCTGGCACAGATCTGGCACTGGGCACTAATGGTCATTGCCACTGAGGGGAGTTTAGCTATCTGCCAGATGGTTACCATTGGTGACTGAGTCTGTGCTCTTCTGGTGTCCCCTGCAATGAATGACTGCAATCTCCTTCGGTGCCCACACTGCTTCCAATAGTAAGAAGTAAGGTGTCAGGATTTAAAGTCTGCACAGTCTCCATGGTGACTCGTGGGTTCCCACACAGCAGTCCCTGGCACTGTGGCAGCTGACCTCTAGAAAGCCATCAGTGCCCCAATGTGTTCACCAAAGCCATCACTGCATGCAGGACCTACACACAGACACCCTGTCCAAATGCAAGCCAGTCCACCACCTCCTTGGCCAGAAAGATGGTCGCTGCCAGTGCCCACAGACAAGACAGCCATCCCAATGCTACTGAGTTCAGCCACTTGAACTGCCAGGAGCCCACAATCTGCACCAGTACCCCCACAGGTACCTGCCTTTTCTCACCTCTGAGGGCAGCGTGTTCTGCCTCCTCAAGCTGGGCCTGGAGCTCCCACACTATCTGTTCTAGTGTCTTCTTCATCCATTCCATGTGTGCATTTGTGTCCTGCTCCTTCTTCAGCTCCTCAGCCATCATGGCGATATCAGTGATGGCTTTTTTGGCCTTCTCCTTTGCCTCCCTCCTCTCCTGGGCAGCCTCCTTCACCTCTCCACTCAGTTGGGCCAAATTTGCCTCAAGCTGCTTCTTCTGGTTCAGGAAGCCTGTGTTCTGCAAATGCAGGAGGTTGAGGCTCTCAGTGGCCTCCAACAGCTTGTGTTCAGCCAGTCGCCAGCTGCGCTCGCCCTGCTCCAGCGCAGCCTGCTGCTCCTCCATCTCAGAAGCCAGCAGTGCAGCCCGGCACTCCAGGGCCTGTGCCTGCTCTCAGAGCTCAGCTGCCAGCCTCTGCTCCTCATCCCACCCTGCTTGCTTCTCCTTCAGCTGGGCCTGCAGCAGCCATATGGCCAACTGGGCCTCCGTGGCCTGATGGGTAGCATGGCCCAGCTATAGCTCCAGATCATTGAGGTCACCCTCCATCTTCCTTTTGAGCATCAGTGCTCTGTTGTGGGCCTGGCTCTCAGCATCTAGGGAGGCCTGCAGGGACTCCACTGCCTACTGGTGGTTGCACCTCAGGTTAGTGCACTCCTTATCTTTCTCCACCAGCTTCCTTTCTCCACCAGCCTTACCTTTCTCCACCAGCCTCCTCCAGCTCCTCAGTTCTCTGGATGGTTTCTGCCTCATACTTGCTCAGAAAGTAACATCCCAAGAGAGGCACAGGACAGTCTGGCATGTAGAAGACCTCGTGCCTTATCTGATGGCCCCCCAGTTAGCAATCCTGGGACTGGCAGAAGGATCTGGCTACCCAAGTCCCAGTAGCTCTGACTATAGTTTCCCACTTTGTAAGTGGGGCCACGGGGGTTTTCACAACTGAGTGTTCTGCTCCAACATCCACCATGAATGTCATTTGTTGGCCCCCTACTTTCATCTTGACCATGGGTTCCCAAGGGCTGAAGGAACCCAGTCAGCCCAACTCAGAGCCAATGCCAGCGAGCCCCACTGGCTCTCGGGCTTCCAGTTTCTGCTGGATAGTCCCGAATGGGACCCTCCCTTGTGACAGGGGACTTCTCTTGTGGGGGCATTCATTCTTCCCGTGGCCTAACCCCTTGCGATTGGCACACTGGTCTATTTCCAGGGGTGCCTGTCCCCTGATTCCCCCCTTCCATGGGGTTCTGGGCCGCACTAGCTGACTTCCCTTGTGGGGGCATTTATTCTTCCAGTGGCCAAACCCCTTGCAGTTGGCGCACTGGTCTCTTGCCAGGGGTGCCCATCCTTTGGTTCCCACCTTTTGTGGGGCTCTGGGCCGCATGGATGGGTCGGGTCTACGAAGGGTAGCATCCAGGAGGGTGGCCTTTTTCTTCATCCTCTGATCTTTCTCCCTCTGAGTGGTCCAGTCCCAGTTGATGTACACCTTGTGGGCCACCTCCATTAACTGCATGATACTCATGCTTGTGAATCCTTCGAGTTTCTGCAACTTCCTGCATAAGTCAGAGGACAATTGCCCAACGAATGCTGCATTAACTATTCTCTGGTTTTTGACTGCCTTTGTGTCAATAGGTGTGTAATTAGGGCAACCTTGTTCATGTTGGTTGGCTTTTTGGCCACTTCCCACACTCCATGGAGAAGAGCCTCTCCATACCACTCGAGTGCCACTTGTCCTTCTGGTGAGTTGAAATCCTTCTCTGGGTTGGTCTCAGGCACTGCCTGTAATGCCCATTGTTTTACATCCACAGTGCCCACCGGCGCCCGTTCTTGCAGCCACTTCTGAGTTACAATCATGATCTGATGCCATTCTTCGGTACTGAAAAAGGTTAGTATGAGTTGTTGGCAATCTTCCCACATGGGACAGTGAGTCTGGAAGATAGATTCCAGGAGGTCGATGAGAGCCTGTGGTTTCTCCGAGTAGGATGGTGTATGGTGTCTCCAATTCAATAGATTGGTGGTGGAGAAAGGCTGATAATAGATCACTTTAGGTAATATTGACATTTTAACTATATTGATTCTACCAATCCATGAACAAGGTAGATTTTTCCATCTGTTTAAATCTTCTGCAATTTCCTTTTTTAGTGTTTCATAGTTATCCTTGTATAAATCTTTTGTATCTTTAGTTAAGTATACTCCTAGATATTTAATTTTCTTTGGGGCTATAGTAAAGGGTATTGCGTTTTTGATTTGAGCTTCTGCTTGATGGTTCTTGGCATATATGAAGGCTTCTGATTTGTGTATATTGATTTTATAACCTAAAACTTTACAAAATTCAGTTATCAAGTCTAGAAGTCTCTTGGAAGAGACCATGGGATTTTCTAGGTATAGTATATCATCAGCGAAGAGTGAGAGTTTGATTTCACCTGCCCCCACTTGAATGCCCTTAATACCCCTCTCCTGCCTGATTGCTATCGCTAGGACTTCAAGCACTATGTTGAATAGGAGAGGAGATAGTGGGCATCCTTGTCTAGTTCTGGATCGAAGGGGTAAAGATTTCAATTTTTCCCTGTTTAGAATGATATTATCAGTGGGTTTGTCATAGATAGATTTGATAAGTTTAAGGTATGAGCCATCTATGCCTATTTTGTTCAGAGTTTTTATCATAAAGGTGTGTTGGACTTTGTCAAATGCTTTTTCTGCATCTATTGACAGAATCATATGGTCTTTGTTCTTGATTTTGTTTATGAAGTGAATTGCATTTATAGACTTGTGTATGCAATCCTCATTGAAATACCATCAGCATTTTTTTTACAGATCTAGAAAAAATAATTCTTCACTTCGTATGGAACCAGAAAAAACCTCGTATAGCCAAAGCAATCTTAAATAAAAAGAACAAACTGGGAGGCATCAGTCTTCCTGACCTCAAGCTGTACTATAAAGCAATAATGGTTAAATCAGTCTGGAACTGGCACAAGAACAGAAGCATAGATATCTGGAATACATCTGAGATACCAGAGATGAAACCATCAGTATACGGCAATCTAATCTTTGATAAAGCTGACAAAAATATACATTGGGGAAAAGAATCTCTCTTCAATAAATGGTGCTGGGAAAACTGGTTAGCTACATGCAGAAGAGCAAATCAGGATCCCTACCTCTCACCTCTCACAAAAATTCACTCAAGATGGATAACAGACTTAAACCTAAGACATGAAACCTTAAGAATCCTAGAAGAGATGTTGGGAAAACCCTATCAGACATTGGCCTAGGCAAAGAATTTTTGAGGAAGACCCCCAAGGAAATCACTGCAGCATAAAAAATAAACAAATGGGATCTGATCAAATTGAAAAGTGTCTGCACAGCCAAGGAAACCATCAGTAGAGCAAATAGACATCCCACAGAGTGGGGGAAAATATTTGCTCTCTACACCTCTGATAAAGGTCTAATAACAAGAATCTATCTAGAGCTTAAAAGAATTAACAAGAAAAAATCAAACAATCCCATCAAGAAATGGGCGACAGAAATGAAAGGAAACTTCTACAAAGAAGACAGAATAATGGCATGCAAACATATAAAAAAATGCTCAACTTCTCTAATCATCAGAGAAATGCAAATCAAAACCACAATGAGATACCATCTAACACCAGTGAGAATGGCTTGTATCAAGATATCCCAAAACAACAAATGCTGGCGAGGATGTGGAGAGACAGGAACACTCCTACACTGCTGGTGGGACTGCAAATTAGTGCAATCTTTGTGGAAAAGAATTTGGAGATACCTCAAACAGCTAGAAATAGAAATACCATTCAACCCTGCAATAGCGTTGTTGGGCATCTACCCAAAAGAGCATAAGACATTCTATTATAAAGACATCTGCACCCAAATGTTTATGGCAGCACAATTCACTATTGCACAGTCATGGAAACAACCCAAGTGCCCATCAATTCATGAGTGGATAATTAAAATGTGGTATATCCTCACAATGGAATATTACTCAATCCTAAGAAATGACTGTGAACTAGCACTGTTTATGCTATCCTGGATTAAGCTTAAGCCTGTTATCCAAAGTGAGGCGACACAAGACATGGGAAATGGGCCCCACATCTACTCGCCATGAAATTGGTACTGACTGATTAAAACTATGGTTTTCAAATGGTGGCAATGCTCACCAGGAATTTGGGGGGGAGAGGGACCCAATGTTAGGGATGTGGCGAGCACTTTGGAGGGGAAGGGCATAACTCTAACCCTTCTTAGGGAGAGCCAAAGATATACAATGTAACCAAAATGTCAATAAAAACACACACAAAAAAACAAAAAAAAAAACAAACTTTTTATCTGGTGGTGGGCAGGTGGGAGGGAGGAGGAGGAAAGGGGTATATACTTTCATAACGTGTGTGGTGCACACCACTGGGGGATTGGGCACAAGCGGGGGAGGGAGGGGGAGTAGGGGCAATATTTGTAACCCTAACAATATTTGTACCTCCATAATATGATGAAATAAAAGGGAAAAAAAACCAAATGAATGAATAAAAAAAAGAAAAAGAAAGGCTGATAATACAGGGCAGGTTGCCCTAGCTGGATGGTTCCATCATCCCGAAACTGCAGCGGGCCTCACGTTTCACGCAGAGGCATCTGGAAGGCCGGGGCAGACCACAACCGATGGACGAGTGGTGGAGATGCCAGCAGTGGAGAAACTGATGGTGGTGGGGTGTATGAAGTCCCAGTCACCACTCTCCATACTGAATGCATGAAACTTAGCATGCACCTAAGAACTGTTGGCTTGGATTCGGACCCTCCCATGTTTCAACGGATTTAACCAGTGCTCCTCTTCCCTACACAGCCTGACAACACTCCTTTTCTGAACGTTGTTCTTGCCCAGACTCAGGTCCCTGCTCTGGCTCCTCCCCTTAGACAAAGGGTAGGGGCTTCTCTCAGGTGTCCACCTAGCTGTGTCTCTCGAGGGAACTTAGGCGCATCTTGGCAATTATGCCAATGTCGCCACAGAACTCCAGATTAGGACCCATTCAAACCCTGTAGCCGAAGCTGTGGGGCTTACCGACACAATGACCACAAGCAGTCACTGTTCCCTCCACTCACATTCACTCAGAGGTTACGCATTCCCTCCCCTGGGGGATCCCTGTCCTTAGGAGCCGATAGGGCTCCTTTTCCATCCCATTGACAAGCCTACCCCTAGGAGCCAATAGGGATCCTCTTCCATCCCACTGACGGGCCTATACCCTAGGAGATGATTGGGCTCCTCTTACTCTCACTGATGGGCCTACGCACCCTAGAAGCTGATTGGGCTCCTCCTCTGTCTACTGATGGGCCTATACCCTAGGCGCTGATCCAGCTCCTCTTCCATCTCACTGATGGGCCTACACCCTAGGAACTGATCGGGCTCCTATTCTTTGCACGGTCTGCTGTCTGTGCTGTTTGGCACTCTACACCATTCGCCGTCTACGCTGTTCACCACTCTGTGCTGTTTGCCACCCACGGTCAGTGCTGTTCGCTGTCCACGCTGTTACTGTGTGCCATTCACCATCCACACTGTTCGCCACCCACCCCGCCATCCGCACCGTCCGCGCCATCCGCACCGTCCGCACCATCCGCGCCATCAAGGGGTGCTGAAGAAGAGAGATCTCAGCCCGCCGTTCGCGCCGTTTCGCCGTCTGTGTCGTTTGCCATCCCAGTGGCTTCAAGGGGCCAGCTTGGTCGGCTTTCCCTGTCAGGGAACCAAAATATTGCAGCAAGTGTTAAAGTTAGTGTTACAGCTAGCATTAGCTAGTGTTACAGCTCTTGTTACAGAGTTTGACCGGAGAAAGAACCGAGCAGCACACAAGAAGTCAGAGAATAGTCTTTACTCTTCCAGCAGGCTCAACCGACTTCTGACTTCTGTCCCCCCTCCTTTTTCTCCTCCTACTTTTATACCCTTGGTAGGACTCAAAAAGCATCCAATCAGCAATGAGCTTTAACATCCAATCAGCAACAAGCTTTAACATCCAACTAGCAATAAGCTTTAATGGTTTTTAATGGTTTTAATGGTTTTAATGGTTTTTCCCTGTCAAAAGCACTGACTCAGGTGGGGCAAGGGCAATATATGTAACCTAAACATTTGTACCCCCGTAATACACTGAAATAAAAAAGAAAAAAAATTGCTTTTTCTATGCAGGGTCTTCTCTGGTTCCACACAAAGTGTAAAATTATATTTTCTGTATCTGTGAAAAATGATATTGGTATTTTAATAGGGATTGAACTGAATCTTTAGATCACTTTGGGCAGCATATACATTTTAACAATGTTTATTCTGCTGACCCATGAGCATGGCATGGTTACCCACCTGTTTACATCCTCTGCTATTTCCTTCCTCAGTGTTTCTTAGTTCTCCCTGTAGAGGTCTTTTACCTCCTGAGTTAAATATATTCCTAAGTATTTTATTTTCTTTGTTGCTATTGTGAAGAATATTGAGTCTTTGATTTGGTTGTCAGTTTGACACTTATTGACATATACGAATGCCTCTGATTTGTGTGTATTGGTCTGTAGTTCTCTTTCTTTATTTTGTCCTTTCCTGGTTTTGTTATCTCTGATGTTGGCTTTATAAAATATGTTGGGGAGTATTCCATCCTTCTCAATGTTGTGGAATATTTTCTGCAGGATAGGCAGCAGTTCTTATTTGTAGGTGTGGTAAAATTCAGGTGAGAAGCCATCTGGTCCAGGACTTTTCTTTTTAGGAAAGTTTCTTTATTGCTGTTTCAATTTCAGCCTTGATATTAGTCTATTCAGGAATTCTCTTTGTTCCTGGTTGAGCCTAGGGAGGTTGTGTGTTTCTAAAAATTTGTCCATTTCCTCCACATTTTCTAGTTTGTGTGCATAAAGGTTTTGTAGTATTCATAGATTATCTTTTGTATATTTTTGGCATCAGTTAATATCTACTTTTTTGTTCCTGATGGAGCTTATGAGAGATTTCTCTTTTCTGCTATAAAAACAAAATGGAAGGCATCAATTTGCCAGATTTTAAACTATACTACAAGGCTATAGTAATTAAATCAGCTTATTACAGGCACAAGAATAGGGACAATGACCAGTGGAACAGAACTGAGGACACAGATACAAGACCATCCTCATAAAGCCATCTAATATTTGACAAAGAAGACAAAAACATACACTGGGGAAAAGAATCTTCATTCAATAAATGATGCTAGGAAAACTGGATAGCCACATGTAAAAGACAGAAACAAGATCCACACCTTTCACCTTTCACAAAAATCAACGCATGCTGGGTAATAGACTTAAACCTAAGGTGTGAAATTATTAGAATTCTAGAGGAAATCATTGGAAATACCCTTCTAGATATTGGCCTAGGCAAAGAATTTATGAAGAAGACCCCAAAGGCAATCACAGCATCAACAAAAATAAATAAATGGGACATGAACAAACTAAAAAGCTTCTGCACAGCCAAAGAAACAGTCATGAGAGCAAACAGACAACCTATGGAATGGGAAAAAATTTTTGCATGCTACACATCCAATAAGGGGCTGATAACAAGCATCTATTTACAACTCAGGAAAATCAGCAAGAAAAAAATCAAACAACCATATCAAAAAGTGGGCTAAGGACATGAACAGACACTTTTCAAAAGAAGACAGAATAATGGCCAACAAACATATGAAAAGATGCTCAACATCTCTAATCATCAGGGAAATGCAAATCAAAACCACAATGAGATGTCACTTATCTCCAGTGAGAATGGCCTTTATCTCAAAGTCTCAAAACAATAAATCTTGGTGTGCATATGGAGAGATATGGACACTCCTACCCTGCTGGTGGGACTGCAAAGTAGTGTAACTTCTATGGAAAGCAAATATGGAGATATCTTAAAGAGATATAAGTAGATCTACCATTTCATCTAGCAATCTTATTACTGAGAATCTACCCAAAAGAACAAGACATTGTATAAAAAAGACATCTACACTGGAATGTTTATTGTAGTACAATTCACAATTTCAAAGATATGGAAGCATCCCAAGTGACCATCAATACATGAGTGGATTAGAAAAATGTTTTATATATGTATACAATGGAGTATTATTCAGCTATAAGAAACAACGGTGATATAGCACCTCTTGTATTTTCCTGGATAGAGCTGGAACCCATTCTACTAAGCAAAATATCTCAAGAATGGAAAAATAAGCACCACATGTACTTACCAGAAAATTGGTTTCACTGATCAACAGCTAAGTGGACATATAGGAATAACATTTATTGGGCATTGGGCAGATGGGAGAGAGGTGGAGGGTATGGATATATACATACATAATGAATGTGATGCACGCTATTTGGAGATGGACGTGCTTGGAGCTCTGACTCGAGGCGGGAGGAGGGCAAGGGAAACACATGTAACCAAAACATTTGTATCCTCATAATATGATGAAATAAAAAAATTATAATACACAAGCTGACTAGAAATAGGGCATATTTCTATCAGAGAAGTGATGGCTATAGCATTAGTAGAAGAAATGTGATTAGAAATATAATACAAAGATAAGTTTTTGCTTACTGCCATCACAGTTTCTGTATTTTAAAGTCATTAGTTAACAAAAACAAAGGTCAGTATTAGTTCACAAAAGCAATAAAATGTTATCATCATTAATATAATTAATATACTCATTATCAAATACTATTAGAACCATGGGCATTTTCAAAGGATTTCTGCCACTGAAGTCAGTTCCTGACTGATTATCTTATGAACTTATAATATTTGAGGATAGACAATATTTCATCTATGTTAAACCATATTATATGAAAACCAAAATCTAAGAGAAGTCTGTTACCTTATCAAAGCCTTAGAGAAAATTAGGAACATTGCTGAGTCTCCTGCATCAGATCTGGAATCATTCTAACACACCATGTTGATGACACAAGATTCATGAACTAATATATGTTAGGACTGTATTACTCCTTAAATAAATTGCATATTTTTCCAAAATGAATCATACTGAACATTTTATAACAGCCCCAAAATATTCAAACCACTAATTATTTCCAGTAATAAAGATTTGAGTCATAAGATTAGAATTATTTAATAAAATTTCTATGTCAGGTCACATGTCACCCAGAATATAGATAAGCTAAATTCTAAAATAATTTACAAATATGCAAGGTAAGGTGGCCATGTGATTTAATATGCAAACCAGGACAAGTTAAAGAATTAGAGGAATACTATCAATAATTACGTGGGAACAATAGGCATGAATCAGGGTTGTCCTTGGCAACTATGACACACAGATACCCTGAATATAGGTTACATTTATTTGACTATATTTGTCTGTTTTAGTAGATATAATAGAGCATAGAATTCTTTACATTAATTCTTCCCATCAAACATTTAATTACTCAGTGTTCTTTAGAAGAGCAATCTTTCACAATCCCTATTTATGAGAGAAAAGGGGTATGTGTGTCTGTATGATTGTATGTGCATGCAATCACACTGGCTTTTTCATTTGATTACTAGTAGGAGATATCTTTCTTGTTATGCAGTCTGAAGTCCAACTTCAAAGTCATACACATATATATTATTTACTTGGCACAAATCCACTACTATCAACTAATGAATGTGAAATGAAAACAGGCAAAGAAGGGCTAAATTGGAAGCAGCGAATTCTGGTGATGGCATTCAGCATTCAAATACATATGTAGGAAATATTAAGGTGCAGAAATAAACTTTCTTGTAAATTTTCCTGTGTTTATAAATGACAGGATATGAATAATCACTAACTGTCATCATTCAAATGTACAAGTTACCCTTGGGCATCAATTATAACCTCAGGACATAAGCAACAGCTAAAAGCTGACAAATATGTGTGTAGAAAGTCTACATAAACAGTTGGAAAACCATACCATGTTCATGGGTTAGCAGAATCAACATTGTTAAAATGTCTATACTACCAAAGTGATCTACAGAGTCAATGCAATCACTATTAAAATACCGACATCATTTTTCACAGATTTAGAAAAAATAATTTTATACTTCGTGTGGAACCAGAGAAGACCCCGTATAGCAAAATTAATCCTAGGAAATAAAAACAAAATGGGAGGTATGAATCACCAGATTTCAAACTATACTACAAGGCTATAGTAATTAAAAGAGCTTGGGATTGGCACACAAACAGGGATGTTGACCAGTGTAACAGAACAGAGAACCCAGATATAAAACCATCTCATATAACCATCTAATCTTTGACAAAGCAGACAAAAACATAGACTGTGGAAAAAATTCTTATTCAATAAGTGGTGCTGGGAAAACTGGATAGCCACTTGCAGAAGACTGAAACAGAACCCACATCTTTCACCTCTCACAAAAATCAACTCATGCTGGATAATAGACTTAAACCTATGGTGTGAAACCATTAGAACTCTAGAGGAAAACATTATAAATACTCTTCTAGACATTGGCCTAGGCGAAGAATTTATGAACAAGACCTCAAAAGCAATCACAGCAACAATAAAAATAAACACATGGGACCTGATCAAACTAAAAAGCTTCTGCACAGCCAAAGAAACTGTCGTGAGAGCAGACAACCTACAAAATAGGAGAAAATTTTTGCATACTATACATCAGATAAAGGGCTGATAACTAGAATATATTTAGACCTCAGAAAAATCAGCAAGAAAAAATCAAACAACCCTTTTGAAAGTGGGAAAAGGGCATGAACAGAAACTTTTCAAAAGAATACAGAATAATGGCCAACAAACATATGAAAAAATGCTCAACATCTCTAATCATCAGGGAAATGCAAGACAAAACCACAATGAGATATCACTGATCTCCTGTGAGAATGTCCTTTATCAAAAAGTCCCAAAACAGGCCCAGAAGATGGCGGATGAGAAACACCGCCAGACAGAGTGTCTCTGAAGAAAAGACAGATTCTAGCAGAAATTAGAAGAAAGAAGCAAGAAGATGAGCCTACATTGGATGAGGGTCGGCAGGAGGAGTACCTGAGACCACGGGAGACTCCACGGGAGGAGGTTGCGGAGGAGAACTGGAGGCTGGGACCCCCGGAGCAGCCCGGAGGCCAGCGGGAAGGGTAGGTGGATCTGCTGTTTCCACTCCCCTGCATCCCGGACTGCTGGTGGGCTCCCCAGCAAGTGGAGGGACCTGCGGACACCAGCCCAGCGACAACTGCCGCCAGTAAGCAGAAAGCCAGTAGCGGACGCTGCGCCAGGCTCCCAACTCCCTCGGGGCACCTCCGTGTGCACAGACCCGAGCAGCACGGCAGACGCCATATTGCCTCCTCCTCCCCTACCCAGACCCTACCGGCGGCTACCCAGAGAGACAGAGAGACAATATAGCCACCAGCCAGAGGCACCTCCAGGGAACGGGACCTTCCCTTTTGGGGCCCTATAACAGCTGACTAAGGGGAACTCAGACTGTGAGCTCTCTGCCCGCCAGCCCTCCCAGGTGCTGCTGGCACGGTGATCCCAGGAGAACGGGGAAGAGCCTGAGGTTGAGAGACATAGACCCAGCTTGGGCTCCCTGTGGGTGAATTGGGACAGGCACTCGTCTCCCTGGTGGGGACAAAGTTTGAACTCTGGGACCCAGAGACCTGCAGACCACATCCCGTGCACCGAGGCCTCGCATTGCCCGGGGCACAGAAGGGATATACGTGAACAGCCTACTGAGGTGTGTGTGCCTTCAGGGGCAGATCAGCATCCTAGAGGGCAACCCTCCCCCCAAAGGGAGGTCGTGCGCCCAGCCCAGGTGGCGTTCCTGTGGCAGGGAACCTCCCCGCTGGAATCACAGCCAGGGGAGGCCTGGTGGCGTGTGGTCTGGCCTGCTGACAGAGGCCTAGGAGTAGCTGCGGAGTTGGGGACGGTGGAAAGAGGCTAGGCCCGCTCCAGACTGCGGGTCTTGGACAGCCCCACCCCCACAAACAGACTCTCTGACTGAGCGGGGGCCATTCCAGCCCCTCCCTGTCAGCTTTGCCTGGAAGCAGAGAACAGAACTTTGACCTCTGCTGACGACACTGGTGGTGCCTGAGGGCGGGCTTACCCAACTCAGCTCCGCCCAAACTCTCCCCTAGACCAGTCCTCACTTAAGGGGAGAAAAGGACACACCTGGAAGTCCCAGGGCCCCACTCACCACCTGAGGCACTAGAGTTCTCTCTTCTGGAACAAGAGCTGATAACAGGACACAAAAACAACAGCGTAGCCTGTTCCTCCAGGCAAGCGCCACCTACTGACAGGGAGAGCATCCTGCACACCCTTTTCACAACACCTACTGACTCATTATACAGGGAGTGGTCGAATCTCACCCACAGACACCACCTACCGACTCAGAACTAAACAAGGCGTGTGAATACCCAAACAAAAACCTAAAGAAAAGAAACAACAACTGATCGACATGGGAAGAAATCAGCGAAGGAACTCAGGAAATATGAAGAACCAATCGGAAAACACACCCCCAAATAGGAGCCCCAGCCCCCTAGAAACGGACACCAACCAAAATCAGGCAACCAAAATGACAGAAGAGGAATTTCGTATGTGGATCATAAGAACACTCACTGACCTGCAAGAACAACTCAATAACCAGCACAAAGAAACCACAAAAAGCCTCCAGGATCTAGAAAAAAAGTTCACTAAAGAAATAGACACAATGAAGAAAAGTTTAACCGAACTCCTGGAAATGAAGAATCAGGTCAGGGATCTACAAAATACAGTGGAAAGTCTCAAGAGCAGGGTAGACCAAACAGAAGAAAGAATCTCAGAGATTGAAGATAACACCCTCCAATTAAATAAATCAGTCACAGAAATAGAGCAGAGAAACAAGAGAAAAGAGCAAAGCCTACAAGAG
>VSMD01005830.1:0-32168 GCA_008750895.1 Mirza zaza
AAGAGAAATCGTCTTGAAGCTTGCCTTTCTTTGCTATCACAACATAAAAGCCAACCACTTCTACGCTGTATTGTTACGTGTGATGAAAAATGGGTTATTTTTGACAATCACAAGCATTCAGCACAATGGTTAGATGAAGACAAAGTGCCGAAACACAGTCCAAAACCGAATATTCATCATAAAAAGCTGATGGTGTGTTTGGTGGTCCAGTGCTGGTGTTATCCACTACAGCTTCATGAAACCTGGGTCAATTGATTACAGTGGATATCTACTGAACTAATTAGATGAAATGATGAGGACACTTGTAATTAAGCAGCCAAGATGGGTCAACAGAGACAGGCCAGTCCTCTTGCAAGACAGTGCTCGACCACATGTTGCTCACACAACGCTGCTCCAACTACAGAGGCTGGACTTGGGAACTCTGTCACTCACTGTATTCACCAGACCTGGAACCAACTGACTACCACTTCTTCCAGGCTTTGAACCACTTCTTGCAAGGAAAAATACTCAATTCTCAACAAGTTCTGGAAAATGCCTTTGGCAATTTCATCACCACTTGCTCTCCAGGCTTCTTCACTACTGGCATAAACCAGCAGTTTAGGCGACAGTTTAGGCATATACTTTGATTAATTGTACTGCTGCCTGAGATATAATAAACTATACTTTTGATTTGAAATTGTACATTTCATATTTAATGACCTATAAAATGAATGAAAATCGCTTAATTTCAGAATGAATAAGATAGTTTCCCCTTCTACTGTTCTTTCTCACCTGTTTCAACTGAAAATGGCTTTTCCAATAGAAATACTGTTTGTTTCCAGTGCGTTTTGGTACTCTGGGGTCCCGTAGAGAAGATGACCTGCATTGGTAAAGTTCAAAAGTATCTGATGAAGTGCAAGATTTTTAATATCATGGTACATTAATCTACTACATCAAATACAAGCCCCAATTGCTTACAGTAGCAAATTGCTTATGATCAAACACCTTGGAGTGCAAAAATAAAATACAATGTACTTCTGCATAATCAATCCTTATGAGATAATAACTCATGATACTTACCCTGTTGTGGCAGTTCTTCTCAAAATATATATCAAAGTAGCCAGCAATTGCCTGTTTAAAAAAAAAATATATATAAATACTTATTAAACTAATTATATAGCATAAGAATCACTATCTTTTTAGACATGGCTAATGAGAAACCATTTCAAAGACCAGATACCCCTTAAACTTATGGCAGGTTACAATTTTTCCTGGAAAAGATGTTTTAAGTTACTGTAATTTGGCTTTTCCTCACAGAAACACCATAACAATAAAGATAAAGCTAATAAAATATGTGTTTTATCAGAGAAACCATCAATGCTAGACTACTGAAAGGTGAGAGAACACATAGAAAAAAAAGAGGCTCGGCTAGCTCCTTGCTAGCTGAGATGCTGATACACGAGAGTCGGGCCTTTTTGACCCCTCCAGCTCTAGCCAAGTCCCCACACAACTGCAGCTGTAAGAGAGACCCCAGAAGATACCAGCAGAAGCACTAGTCGGATAAATCCAGTCCAGATTGAAAAATCATAAACAAATAAATATAAATGATCGTGGCTTCAAGCCATTGAGTTTTGGGATGGGTTATTATACAGCAATAAATAATTGAAACAAATGCTTTTATACAAAGCCATTCATTTAATTTATTCTGATTTAGTAAATCCAACTTTAAAGCACTATGAATATTTTTGTGATGAAATCAATAGAATTTTAAAATGTTGCTTTTTCTGAAAATATAGTAAAAATGAATAATAGAACTCAAATCTTATATTTAAGCCAATATCCAAAGGATAAACTTCAAAGTGAACTCTAAGGGTTACTGCGATAGTACAAAAAGATTTCCAAAAGAAATTAATGTATTCAGATGAATATAATTTTGGTTTTTAATGATACCATTCCCTTTTCTTTCACAAATGGGACTAGCTTAAGCTATTCTCTTTAAAACTGGCATTAAGTTAAGCTTATAAACTGTTAAAACCAGAGTATTAAGGATTATCGAAAAATCACTATAAAGCTCACTTGTATACTCTTGCTGCTTTTGTTAAGAATGTGAAGTTTTATTGATCTTGTAGGGTTAATATAGATTGGATCCAAACCAAACTCAATATTTAACCTTAGAGTTCATTATATTTTAGATACCAAGAGAGAATTGATATACTATTAATAATTCTGCCAAAGAGAGTTAGAAAGAAACAGAGCACTAAGCTACAGATCACAGAAAACCATGTAATCAGAATATTTTTAAAACACAACTTTTTTTCAGTTGATTTCCCAATACTTAAAATACCCCTCCACAGATTAATTCAACTGTTTTCTCTATTATCACACTGTATTATCTGACTAAAGTTTATTTAGGAGCAAAGCCTATGTGTAATATTTCCACACCCCTTACTTAGTACCAGTGTTATATAGTAGATTCTCAACAAATTTTAGTCAAATTTTTTAGACTTCAGTCTCTCTCTCTTTTGTTTGCAATAGGGTCTTGCTCTGTTCCTGGAATTGAGTGCAGTGGCATCATCATAGCTCACTGCAAACTCAGAATCCTGGGCTCAAACAATCCTCCTGCCTCAGCCTCCCAAGTACCTAGGACTACAGGCATGTGCCATCACACCTGGATTTTTTTATTTTTTGTAGAGATGGGATCTCACTATGTTGCTCAGGCTGGTTCAGTCTTTTAAATATATACCTAGCCTTATTACGTAGTCAGTATAATTTATTAGATCACTGACAGAATTTGGATGGAACTAATAGTTGATAATTCTGAAAAAATATGGTGAGTGCAGGAGAAATACGAGAGAGAGCTTAGAGAAGAGGATCCCCTAATTCTATGTATGAACTTCCTAAGTCTCAGCCTAATACCTAAATATGCAAGCTCAGGTTTGACCCAAACCAACCTAGCAAAGGCTTAGAGAACTGAACTAAAATTTGAGTCATTGGCCCAAGTTTCAGGATTAACCCCTGAATAAAACATGCAAGGGAAAAACCAGAAACAAAGGCTTAGAGAACTGACCTGAGATTTGAAAAACCAATAAAAGTCTCAGACTAATCCTTAAACTATGTATGTGTAGGAGAGCCCCAAAAGAGCATAACAAAGGCTTAGAGAATGTAGCTAGCCCAGGCACTGTGATACAAAACTTGTAAATGGCCTGCCTGCCTGCTAACACCAAACACCAACATTCTTCAGAAGATTATAACAAGACACAAAGTCTACGCTACATAACATGCACAATATCCAGGATATAATCTCAAAGTGCTCAACATAAAAAGGATCAGGAAAACTTAAGAGAAAAGATAATCAACAGGTGCCCCTTGAAGATGACCCAGATGCCAGTACTACTGTCAAAGACTTTAAACCAGTGATTATAACTATGTTCCATGAGGTAATAGAAAACACACTGAAATAGAAATTCTCAGCACAGAAACAGAAACCATAGAAAAATGACCTAATGGAAATTATAGAACTGAAAAGTATAATAACAAAAAGCTCCCTGGGCTGTTAGCAGAATGAAGATGACAGAAAAAAAAAATCAGTAAATTTGAAGATAGATCAATAGAAATTATCCAATTTAAAGAAGGGAAAAAGATTACAATAAAATGCACAGAACCTTAGGGATCTGTGGATCTAACATGTAATTAATTGGAGGAAAAGATGGAAAAAGAATGGAGCAGCAAAAAATCTTTTAAAATTCTATATCCAGCAAATACATCCTGAAGGCAAACTACATTTTCATGTGAAGGAAAATTAAAGGAATTCACTGCCAACAGACTTCTTTCAGAAGACATTTTAAAAGAAGTTATTCAGGTAGATGGGAAACCCAAACATTTGGAGTCAGAAGTGCTGTGAGTAGAGAAGTGGGTTTCCTTTAAATACGATTTGGCCATCAAAAGTAATCCTTAGATAAATATTTATTGATTCGGAAAAACAGTCATACTATTAGATGAAAAGCAGCTTGAAAAACAGTATGTATGAGTTATGGGCACATGCTCTATGTTGTGCAAATGTGAATGTATACATCTGCAAAGATATTCATCAAGCTATGGATAGTCGGTGACAGATTTTGGAGTATTCATATTCTTGGTACTTATATTTATATTTCCAACAAAAATGAACAGCTGTGAAGTTATTTTTAATATTAATAGTACTTAAGTTTAACTTCTATCTATAATATTACATGGAAAGACATTCGATTTAACTATTACCTTTTTCTCAGTTCCCTTAGTGACTTCCCCCCCAAATCACTCATCTCTGTACCCATAAGGGCTAGGGCAGTGTCTAACACGTAGTAGGAACTAAATTTGGGTTTAAAATCAGCTCTTCTATCATCAGAAAATGTGACCCGAGTCTGAAATGTACAAAATACACGAAGAGGAACATATTTTTAACTCTGGTTTAAAAAAAAAGGGGGGCTGACAATAAATATAGTAGAACAATTACAGAATTATAATTACAGAATCCAGGTCTTAACAAAGATGAGAGACTGATACATGAGTTTACAACAAAATTAAAACATATAAAAAACTCTGAGAATACAAAGATAGTTAGATGTGGGGACTGGAAGACAGTTGTAAAATATCTATGAATTTCAGTTAAAAATCAAGGAAGAAACTAACCCTTCCCCAGCCCCTAAATAATACCGTGGAAGAAATACAGGGTAGTTTTGAGTAACCGAAAAACAGTTAATATTCCTCAAGACAAAATAAGAAAGAAAAACAAAAGTGAAAGATATAGTTAATGTTGGTTATGAGCATTTGGAAAGGATCTATGAGAAAGAAAAATCTGAACCTACATCTATTTTATAGTTCTCTTTGAAATGCATCATAGTATCTTTTTCTCCTTGGGCAGACTTAGCTTCCTAACAAGGTTTGGTAGTAAATCAGTTCCACAGCGCACATTAAGTAGGAAGCAGAGACATGAAGAGAAGTCAGGAAAAATTCATGTGGGCTTAAAAATTGTGTGCAGATAATCTCATCAGATAGCACTGACATAACTGGAAAAAGTGGAAGACTCTTGGTCTAAAAAACCAAAGAGTTTCTGGTTTTAAAATGGGTATTTGCTCTCAAATACCAACAAGATCCAGAATGCCCCTTCAAGAGATAGGGCTTCCCTCCCTCCCCTTCTTCCCTGTGTTTCTTTTTATTTAATTTTATTATATTTTTAGAGACGGAATCTCACTGTATTGCCCAGGCTGAACTTGAACTCCTGGGCTGAAGGGATCCTCCCACCCTAGCTTCCCAAGTAGCTGGGACTATGAGTACACAGCACTGATTCTTAATAATTAGGTTTTTAAAATGTTAATTTCAATGAATTTACATTCTCTCTGTGGAAGTCATTCAAATGTAAGAATAAACAACCATAGGAAATTGAAAATAATGACTACTAGGCAATGGCAATAAATAACTGGAGCTACAACTTGGCATGTGCTTGAAAAAGATCAGATAGGTTAGAGAAGGCTGATCACAGAATAAATTTCTCCTTTGTCCCACCTATATATCTTGTCAGGGGCAATAAGAACAGCTGAGTGGAAAAAAACCCAAAACATTAAAATCAGGTATCTGTAGGAGCTAGGTTAATCTGCGAAGGCAAGGTCACAATTAAATAAAATTTCACTGAATTACAGCATAGTCAGAAATTTTAGTTATAAAGTCCCTTAGACTGAGAGAAGGGAGAATGGGTGGTAATTAATAACAATGAAATAAAAACAGCAATGACAATAGAACAGAATGAAAGGAAAATGCATGCAGTGAATTTCTGGGATAGTTTGATCACTCTTGAAATTTGGTGAGAATCTTCCACATTTACTTGGAGGCAAATAGGAAAATAATACAAGCATGTAGCTTTGTTGTGCACTTTAAATATTCCTAAACATTAGAATACAGTTTCAGAATGAGCTATTTGTCCCTTCTTTGTGGATTTCACAAAAGGAAGAAAATAACTCACAGCATTTGTAAATTGAACCATTTATCTATTTTAAGCCACATTTTTTTTTGTTTACTTCTTATGTATAAAGGTAAATGCAGTTCATTTAATACATACTCATCTGAAGAACAATATTTTGGGGTAAAAATGAATTACTTTCTCATGTATTTTGGTGTAATGAGTATTTTTTTTCAAGAGGACACATCATGTGTGCATGTAATAGGATGGCAGCCAATGAAATAAGAACAGACTAGACCTTAGGAGGAGGAAGGAAATTAAAAATTATCAATATCACTATCACCTGCAGGGAGTAATTTATCATTCCTGTTCTTCATTGGTATCATGTTCCAACAGCGTGTGGTTACAGCGGATACAATTAGGCAGCTGGCTACAGAAGTAGGAGGATAATGTGCTTTTGATGGAGTTTATCCAAGCATGGAGACAGAGTGCTTGTAATCCATGCAGCAGAATCACTATAACAAAAATACAATTCATTTTTTGTTAAAGTATTTCTTTCAAAATCTTAATATGGAACTCAAAAGCCAAGTCAGGATGAGTCTGAAGCAAGCAAAGAAAGACTAAGCAAATAATGCATAAAATAGATTTTTATAGCTTATTCATTGTATATAACCAGATGAAAATACGTAAGCCACACAAGCTGCTGCATACAGGGCATGAACTCTGCTAGTGATAGCTGGTGTTTAAGAAGACATAATCAAGAAATATAAAGATTTTATTATGCCATCCCAATAGTAACTATGTCTTAAATTATGGACTCTTCTTTTTCAATTAATTTTCTATTTTATCCCAAGAGAAAATCTGTATCTTTTTTTTTTTTTTCCTGATTCCTCTAGGGAACAATACACATTAAGTGCCATTTACCTCTCAAGGGATATTGCCAGATTGAGTGGTGTTTCAAAATAGACAAAGCAATATAGGAAGTAGTAAAACACCTAATAGGTCTAAATATATAAAAAAAAGGACAGACACTTTTACTAAAAAATTCAATGTAATTCATTTTTTATCTACTTAGAATATTCCCAGATAATAACTGAAACTCCTTTTAAATTTAGACTGTTCCTTTGTAATTTCAAAATTGCTTATTAAAGTGATTTTAGGAAGCAAAAAGGATAATCTCTTCAGAGTCTAAAACAAATACTTTAATTTTGACATTTCATAAATTGATACCTCACATGCCTTAATTGCCCTACATTTCTTAGCAATAACTGAATACAGCTGTGAAACCCACACTCAGATTAAGAAACAGAACATCTCAGCATGCTGGCATTCCCCACTGTGCACCCAGCCAGTCCTGGGCACCTCTGTCCCCAAAGGATAACCACTATCCTCATTTCAAAGAGCAAAGATTAGTTTTCCCTATTATTATACTTCAATAAACAGAATCATACATCACATAGCCCTTTGTGTCTGGCTAATTTTCCTTAATGCTGTTCGTGAGATTCACCTGTATTGTTGCATGATGCTGTAGATTGTTCCTTTACATGGCTGTAAGGTATATGTGACTACACAATTTATCCAGTCTACCACAGACAGGCATTTGAATAGTTTTGGTGAATAAATGTACTCATGGCTGTTGGGCATACACTTAGGAGTACAACTACTGATATGTATGTATTTACCACATTTGTTAATCTTTATCCCTTCCCGAATTTCTGGCCTTCCATCAGGAATCATTTTCTGTTTGCCTGAATATCCTTCAGTATCTCCTTTAGTATAGATTTCCTAGGATGAATTTTTTCTCTTTTTTGTTCATCTGAAAATATCTTTATGTAGCTTCATTCTTTTTTGGGGTGAGGAGGACAGGGTCTCACTATTGCCTGGCTAAAGTGGTATCATCATAGTTTACTGCAACCTCAAACTCCTGGGTTCAAGTGATCCTCTTGCCTCACCTTCCCGAATAGCTGAGACTACAGGCATGCACCACTACACCCAGGGTAATTTTTTCTATTTTTTGTAGAGACAAGGTCTCACTCTTGCTCAGGGTGGTCTTGAACTCTTGGCCTCAAGCAATCCTCCTACCTTGGCCTCCCAAAGTGCTAGGATTATAAGTGTGAGCCACCAAGCCCAGCCTAGCTTCATTCTTAAAAGATACTTTAGTTGGGTAGAATTCAGAATTGGCAGTTATTTTCTTTCAACATAATAATGATGTCAACATTGTGATTTTCTTAGTTTCCATAGTTTTACTAGGTGTGTCTAGGTATGGATTTCTTTTCCCTGTTTAAAATTAGGATGCAATTCATATACCATACCAATCTACCCATTTAAATAAAGTATACAATGTAGTGTTCTTCAGTATATTTAGAGCTGTGCAACCATCACTATAATCTAACTGTAAACATTTTCATTTCTCTCAAGAGAAATTCTGTATCTATTCTCCTCTGATTCAGTTTACACCTATAGATTTACCTATTGTGGACATTTCATATAAATGGAATCATACAATACATGGTTGTTTGTGATTGCTTCTTTCACTAATGTTATGTTGTATCATGCGTCAGTACTTCATTCTTTTTTGTGGCTGAATAATATTCTTTGTATGGATCTACCATTTTTGTTTATCCATTCTTCAGGTGATGAACATTTGAAATGCTTCTATTATAAATAATACTGCTATGAGCATTTATGTGGACATATGCTTTCTTTTCTCTTAGATATATACCTAGAATTGGATGGAATTTTGAAATTATACTATTCAGGTTATAGTGTGTTTCTTAAATTATAGCTTACTATCTTTCATCTATTTTGGAAAATTGTCAGCTATCATCTCCTCAAATATAGTTTGTAATATTCTCATCCTCCTTTCCTTTGGGACTCTCGTTAAATTCTTGCATCCACTATATCATTTGTCCTTCCCTCTCACTCATCCTTGCATTTCTCTGTGCTTCCTTCTGGACATTTTCTTTGGACTTAAAATCCAGTTCACTGATCCTCTCTACACTGATGTATGAAGATCTGCTCCTGCTAACCTCATATTTAATTCAGTTTTAGCATGTTTGGTTCTTTTTCAAATCTGCTGTATTTTTTAAATGTTTCTAATTGTTAAAATTTGGAATTTTTTTTCCTTGAACTTAGTAAGCATTGTTATTTCAAAATTCGTGTCTGCTATAACTAATTCCTGGAATACCTGGAGCTCTGTTTTTATTGTCTACCGTGTCAACTGGTTCTTAATTCATGTTTTGTCTTTGTGTGACTGGTTACCTTTGATTATGTTCTGAACATATTTGCAAAACCGCTTATAGAAATAATTTGAGACCTCTAATAATTTCTAGAAAGAATGTTTACTATTTCTGTAAGGAACCTGAGGGCACTAGCAAACCAAGATCATCTTAATTAAATATCACAGCTTGAGAATTTCCCGGGCCACACAGATGACTTGAAGCTAAGCTGCAGTCCACACAAGGGCTCATTTGCCTGTTGTACCCTATCCTTAGGTGTAGTCTTTTAGGGTCCTAATGCAAAGGGCTGATGAATTATAAAGGTCCCAATTTTGTATTCTGACCCATTGTAAGGTTATCAAATAGGGGGCTACCTAAGTCTATTAGCTGCTTCCTCTGCATTGGTCTACAGGGCGAAAGCAGCCCCAAATGTCAGTGTCATTTCTTTGGATTTCCTTCTTTTCTGAGTCTTGGTTTGGTAGTGGTTTACTAACTTATCTCCTCTGATACCTTCAAACAGAGAGTGTATTTTTTCAGCTTCTATAGTTCTTTGCAAAAGGGTCACTCCATTTTACACAGTCCACCATTAGAGGGGGCAGATTCTTCACTGCATTGTTCTTTCCTACCTAAGGCCCCTTACTTTCCCCCAATTCTCTAACTCTTCATTTGTTCTGTCTCAGTTTAAGTATTACTTCCTCTGGGTAACCTGCCTTAATCCCAGAGTAGATTATAATACATCCACTAAATGTTCCTGCAGTCCCTGTCATAACACTCATCATACTCATAATGCTTTTTGTTCAGTGTCTTCTGTTCAATTATAGATCCCAATAGGCCTTATGGGCAGTCTCACTACTTCTGAATTCACCTCTGTATCATCACTGCCTAAACACAATGCCTGGGCATACTATATATTAATAAGTGGCAAAAATAACGGTGTAGTTATAAAGGCATAAAATAACTTGCAATGTTCAGGGACTAAGGGGAATTAATAAAGATTTATTAATCGAGAAAATGATAAAGTGATACAGTATGTTCAACCTGTCCCAACCTTTGGGAAAAGGAAATTATGATGCCTTACTTATAAATTGCTATTTTTCCTATTCAAAACTACTATCAGATGTCAACTACTTGAGTGAAATATTCTGACATCTATACAAACAACAGTGTAATTACTCCCCACTAATATAATGCATACAGTATTAGGAAGGCCTTCTGGAAGAAGCCATGCCTAAGGTAAAACCTTGAAGATGAACAGGATTATCAAAGAAAAGTAACCTTGCCCTGGCACAGTCTTATCTTTGATAAGCTTCCTCTATTAAATTCTATTATAGAACACCTATTATAATTATCTATTATATATTGGCCTCTCCTTCTAAACAAATGTCTTTGGTGCCAGAGACTACATTTTGATTCTTTGTTGTATCCATAATGCCCAGCACAGAAGCCAACGCATAGTTTAGTAGTCAATACATGTTGCTCGAATGAAAAGTGGTCTTGGGAAAGTATTGTTCTGCATGTGTTTGGCATTTAAACAGTCTTGTAGCCCATTGCTTCTCTAGATTTCTATTTCCTCCTGCTCCCTCACACATCATCAGTTTCTCACTGCTTGATATCAATGATTACTGTTTCCTTGTATTCATTTTCCATGATGCTTTCCAATGTTCCCTAAAACCTATCCGTGCAAGGGGCTCTATGTTCCATTCCTAGTTCCTCACATGGCAGAAAATAGTATAGGGGTAAGTAAAACATTATATTTTTAATTTTAAGAGACACATTCACCTGAACAAACTAGCAGATATACTGAATTTAAAAATCAAGGCAGAAAAAAATTATTTTGTGACAAAGAGGTTTAAAACTGAAAATAAAACTCATTTTTGTGGTGAGGTGATCAAGCTCTGTCAAATGCTACTTATCTTTACAATCCTTTAGCAGTATAAATTAAGAGATGGAACACTGAAAGAAACTATTTAACAGACAGTAAAAGGGGGGGGGGGGGCAAACAGATGTGATACATCTTACTTTCCAGAAATGAATTGTTTTTTCTTCCCCCTGCTTTTGAAAAGTGAGGTAAAAAGATGGCTACCACCTCCCTACCTGAGCCCTTCTGTAATACTTCCAGTATCTGGGGTGGGAACTAAAAATGCAGTAGTACTCGTTTATGTTTTTCATTTAGAAGCTGCCATTTTTCAAAGAAGGTAATTACACTAGTTAAATTTTGGCTTTATATTTGTAATTTCAAGTGTGTTTTTGGTTGCAATCTCTGTATGCTGATGGATAAGACAATGATTCACATTTCTGAGACCCCAGGACTCAGTGTGACCTGTCCCACATCCATGGGGTTGGATGCTGATGAAAAAAGAGAAGAGAAAAAAAAGAAATCAGATTGAACACTACCATGAAGCCTCTGGGAACAGCCAGGACATATCACTTGGAGGAAAGAACATTCTGTAATAGTTAAATCACTGTTTTAGTGATCTAAAGTTAAAAACATGACCCTTTGGCAAAACTGTAGGCAGAAGGGATGTAGTTTTGCTTTGAGAAGCAGGTGATTTGCATAAATGTAGCATTTTGAAAGAATGCAGCATTTTGAAAGAAGGTCTAATTTCTTATTAGATATTCAGGTGTACAGAGAGAGGTCTAAAGGTTTTCAGTACATACCTCTGCCTACAAAGAAACTGGTCTTTGAGGTGGTACTTAAGAGTCAAATCACTGAGACTTATTCAATCCTGATGGAATAAGTAAATTCTATCTACGAAATCAATCTTAAATTCCCACAAGCAAATGGATAAGTTAACAATAAAACAAGAACAATCCTTTCTTTAAGAATGTAGCAAGACAGGAAAATGAATGGAAATAGTAATTGGATCCTTTATTGAACATTTTTGATTTGCCAGACACAGTGGTAATTTACATGAATTATCTCATTTAGCACTCAATATAACACCTAAGAGGCAGGTATTGGTGTTACTATCTCTACTTCTGAGATGAAAAAACTTGAAGTTCAGAAAAGGTAAATACCTCATCTAAGGTTATACTGGTAAACTTAGGCCCACTGGGTCTAAAGCTGAAGCTCTAACCATAGTGCTACATACCACTTAAACCTTCCTCTTTTGTTTTATTTTTATCTGTTTTAAAGAGAACTGATTTTCAGGAAACTCCCTTCCATTTCAAGATTGTTCTAGAAGACTGAATGAGAAAAGGACCAGAGAAAGACTCATTTTGGCAAATATCATAAAGTACATTCTGAGCCATCTGGTATACATAACAAGAATTTTTCAGATTCTTGACTCATCTTTCCATGAGGACTGATCTGTCCTGTTAATTCATATATATATATATATATATATCAGATGTCTGGAAACATTAGGCACCTTAGGGTTTTTATCAGATCTGAATGCCAATATTCATGATGGTGTCTGTCAGGGCCTAAGTCAAAAGAAATCTGACCTGCAAAGATTATTTCCTTACAGGTCATTACTCCAGAGATAACTACCTGAACCTAAGAGGAAAATACCTGGTCAAATTCATTTATTATCACAATCCAATAATGCTAATTGGCAGTCTCTGTGATAAGTTTAGAGAGAACTCTCTGACATCTCTAATCAAGAGTCTGCTATTATTGATTACTTGATAAATCAGTGTTGTGCTTGAGATATTTTAGTCCAGCTTGAGTGTGATTATTTCTCTCATAACTTATTGTGACCCTCAGCACTGCTGATTTAAACATGAACCGATACCTATCTATTATGGAATTAAATGATTATAATGTAGCTTAAGAATTTCAAGATTCCACTCAAACTTTTAGAAGAATTTGATGTTTAAATCCTTTTATAATTCAGTTGGAGGCTTCAGAATCAGTATTAATGCATTTTTAAAAACACAGCTTAACAGGTATGATTTCCAGCATGGCTTTCAAAAGAGGATCAGGCATGCGAATGAATCTCTATCAACAAGTTATTTACTTAACTTCAGGGTTCCCAATTCTGTGCACTTCTGCATTCTCTGTGACTAGGTTTAAACAATGATTTAAACATTACAGGTGATTCCTCCCATGGTTTTATGCAATGACCATATACTTCAAATTTATTATAAGAAAACATGTCTTTCTGAAAATTGTTTTCTTACTGGTAATGTTTCCAAAAAGAGTATAAAAATAGACAGAAAAGTGACTAAACACAAAGAATGAAGAAATACAGATTTTAAAATGGCTAAAATCCTTTGGGGTCCAATTTGGAAGTTCTAGACTCTGGAGGTGGAAAAATGAAGCATAAAAGGAGATCAAATGGAAGAAAATTTTGAATGCAATGCATAGGGTACAACTGAACTTCAAATATAAAAAATACCAGAACTAGATAGAATCTCTTTGAAATATAAACTAGTAAGACGAAGCATTCTTTTATAGTACTTATATACTCTGCAGAGGATAAGTCACATGAAAGGAAAATCTCAGATAATTAAAATTTATCTTGGAGAATCTCTTAATAAGGTGGTATACTAGAAACTAACATAGAAACTAACATAGAAACCATACCTCAGTAAGTTCAATATAACCAGTTCTCCAAGCAACGGCACAAATCACCATGTCTTTGGCTGGGTTCCAGATGAGGTAGATGGCTTATAGCAGAGGGCCAAGTTGTATTAAGAATACATACTTTTAAAGACAAGAATCACATGCAGTCCAACAAGATGCTCATACTAGAGAAATACTTGGAAGCTAATAACTACTAAAGGAATGGCAGATGTATTTCCCACTTCATGCTCATTTTGGGGTACATGTTCACTAAATAAAATGGAGGGCAGAGTCATCTGCACTATTTATAACATTTCTCTTACAGACTCTTTTTTTTAACTGAATGCTTACAGTTAATTTGCATAAGTTATATTTCCACATGATGCTACTCCACTGGATTTTTTAAAATAAGCTTTCAGAACCTAATAGCTTCAAGAAATAGCATAGGTTAAAAAATACATTCTAGGCCAGGCTCGGTGGCTCATGCCTGTAACCCTAGTGCTCAGGCTGAGGTGGGAGGATCGCTCAAGGTCAGGAGTTTGAAACCAGCCTGAACAAGAGTGAGACCCCCGTCTCTACTAAAAATAGAAACAAATCAATTGGTCAACTAAAAATATATAGAAAAAATTAGCCGGGCATGGTGGCACATGCCTGTAGTCCCAGCTACTCGGGAGGCTGAGGCAGGAGGATTGCTTGAGCCCAAGAGTTTGAGGTTGCTGTGAGCTAGGCTGACGCCATGGCAGGCACTCTAGCCCAGGCTACAGAGTGAGACTCTGTCTCAAATAAATAAATCTAGTTTAAAGGTGATTTATATAATTTTATGATTGTCTAAAAGGCTTGGTTAAACAGTGTCAGCATATTTGGGGGGATATTTTCAAAATATCCTTCTACAAAATGTTCTTTGATTCTTGTGCATCTGAACCAAATATGTCACAAGCATGACTTGACAGGCCACAGAACTGTATTTCAATTCCCTACTGGATATCACTACTTGCATCTCTCAAAGGCATTTCAAATTCAACATATTAATAGTTGATCCTTACCACTAAACATGCTCTTGGAGTGTTCTTTGTCTTCAGATGGTACCGTAATCTTTCAAATTGTACAAGTAAGAAACCCTGGAGTCATTACTGTTACTTGTTTTCCTCATTCACCATTATCTAATCCATCCTTAAGTCCTATAAATTTTGCCTCCTAGATAAAGCCTGGATATGTCCACTTTTCTCCATTTCCACTAAAACTGCCTTCATGTGAGTCACTGCCAATTCTTACCTGAGCTGCTAGAATGGCCTACCCATTGGTTTCCCACATGTACTTTGGTTTCCTATTTGTTCTCTATATCCCAGCTATGTGCTTTCCAAAGGGGCCCTTCTGATCCCAACAAGCTCTGTCTAAAAATAAAAAACCACAATTATTCCCCACTGTCCTGAGGAAAAGATCAAACATCACGAGGTGCTAAATGATCCGGACAGCCCTCCACCCCTTTAAGCACTATGGTCTCCATGTTCTAGCTATGCTGGGCTTCCTTTAGTTCCTTGTACCCAGCCTAGTGATCACCAGATAGACACTTCTTGCTTGTTTTTGGTGAACTTTTAAATTGAAGTCTGTTAGCCACTGTGAGAATCACTGTTTTTTTTGTTTTTTAAATAAATGCTTTACAGAAGCTTACAAACATAAAATACACAGAAGTGAGCAAATCTTTCAGATACAGTTCAGTGAACTTTCTCAAAGTGAACACACTTATATAACCACTACCCAGATTAAGATATGGACCACTTGGGCGACAGATCAAGGCCCCTGTCTGGAATGAATGAATGAATGAATGCTTTTTTTAAAAGTGAAGGGAGAAAAAAAAGATATGGACCATTCCCAATACTCCAAAAACTTCCATCATGTTCCCTTTCCAATCATTAAGTCCACCCACAAAAAGTAATCATTATTCTGAAGTCCGTCACCATATATTCATTTAGCTTGTTTTTGAAATTTAAATATTGGAACTTTTCTGTAGCTGGCCTTCCCCCCTCTTTTTTTCTATGAACTTTTTGTTCATGAGATTCATCCATGTTACAGTGTATAGTCAAACTTTTTTTTTTTTTTCCACTTGTGTATTCTATTCCATAAATATACCACATTTACTTATCCACTCTACAGCTGACGAATGTACTGATTTCTAGTTTGGGCCCTTTATGAAGAAGGCTGCAGTACACATTTTTGCGCATGTCTTTTTACTGAACATAACACATTTCAGTTGTGTAAAGACCTAGAAGTGAAATGGTTAAGACACAGGGTAAGCATGTCTTCCACTTGGGTAGGTATGGCAGGTAGCTGGGGTTGCAGAGAAAAAGCTTTAGCTCAGTGCAGCATTTTTGCCTCATCATTCTGATGTATTTCTTAGACTGCTGCTATTAGCAAGATTCTTTAAATATGCTATAAAAATTTCAAACATATACACAAATATAGAGCCTCTGAGTACCTATCATATGACCTATATTCAACAGTTACCAATATTTGGCACATTTACTTCACCCGTTCACCCTCTGCACCCTTTCGCTGTGGAATTGTTTTGGAGCAAATGCCTCACTTTATGCATATCATTTCTTTCACACATACTTTCAGTTTGCATCTCTAAAAATATGGACATTTCTTAGATAAACACAATGCACTTATCACACATAACCAAATTGTCATAAATACAAGAACTATCTGTTTTGGCTTGCTACTATATTTCCAATGCCTCTTGGCTTTTAGTATATAATACTACTCAAAGAACATTTCCTGAGAACAAATGAAAAGATTTAAGTGTTTTCACCATCATCTTAGCCCAGCTACAAAGATATTCTGGTTCAGAGAAGAGTAGACAGTTCAGAACCATGCTCTAGATCATATGGTCATTTAGACAAGGAGAAACCTAAAACTGATTGTAGAGGTGGAATAATATAATTAGAAATTATCTCCTCCAAGACATAAAATGTACTTAATGAAGCCTATTAAAAATATATACCAGATGTCCCACTAAAATCTATGATGCAAGTTCAACACCAATCTTACTATTTCTAAGCAGCACAGATGTGTTTTAATAATTAGTTTCTTTAGCTGATTAGCTTTACAAGGTCAAAATTAGGTCAATTTACACCAAAAAGTACTAAGAGCTGATTTAATACCCAGAAATGAGCTTGGAATTGGTAGATTTCTACTATCAGATTTTCTAGAAGCCTTAAAAGAAGATTTAAAGAACACAATTGCAAAGAAATAGGCTCCTCTTGAAGTTTTTTCTTAAGCCATTAGAAAAATTTAAAGCTTAATTAAAAAGTAAAATGAAAACAGTATTATGACTAAGAAATCATTTAATTTCAAATTGTAAACATTTTAAAGTTTTTTAATAGCATTAGCCATAAAAAACTCTAACTGTGAAAGACTTGTTTTGATTCCATCCAAAGCTAAATATTGATGGTTCTTAAATATCATTTATCACTAAAAAAGGGAGGGAACTGAATTGAGAGGTAACATACAATTATATTTTTATTTCACTAACTTTTGTTTAGGTTCAAAATCCTAAATTAAATATGCAGGCCCAGATTTATTTTCCAGACTGGGCTTTAAAAAACAATTTATTCAGGAACTTCTACTTCCAGTTAGGATGTAGAGAGTTGCAAAAGACCCTAACTCTGACAGAAAAAAAAGAAAACAATAGATAAACTAAGCAATCATTTTTTCATCAAAACCATCAAAGAGACTTGGATGCAAAGAAATCTAAATTATTTCCAGAGAGGGATGAATCCTTCCTAGTTGAGCAAAAATAAATACTGGCATTCGTTCCTGAGGGCATTTGCCCAATCCTGGGGCGGGCAAAGTAGCAAAAATGCCATTGGCACAGGAACTTTGCTAGCATAAGGAGAAACCAGCCATCTTTTAATAGCCAAGCCTGGGCTAGTGTGGTGCACTGGGATTTGGAGAAGCTTCAAAGGCAGAACTGGTCCCCTCTGCAAACCAATTCTCCCTCATGCTACTTATCAGGAGGTGGAGGCACCTGGTGGTTGTGCTGCAAAGCAGGAAGAAATGGGAGATTTCTCCCAAGCCCAAACCGTCTATAACCACAGTTAACTGTCACTATTAACATGACTTTACCATTCAATCTTTTGCTATCCCAGAAACTCTTGCTTAGAAAGAAGTTGGTTGTTTCAAGTACCTGGAGAAAATTTATTTATTTGAACGACAGACTTATCAACTAACCCTCTGGAGAGTAAATACCCTCTTTTCAAGAATAGCTGACTCAACTACACTGTTAACTATTCAAGACTCACTGTGAAATCCCTTCCTTAATGTGTCTACCAGTTCTCAACTAGTAGGTCATGAAATCATGCCAAACCCCAATGAAGAAGTTTCCCTTTCCCTTCAACCTCACTCCACATTAAAAGACCTGCTGAAGATCAGATCCCCCAAATTTCATAAATATCCTGACTTGGACTTCCTTACTGGAGTAAACTACAAACTGGGCATTCTTTTCAGGATCAAGGCAAGAAAGTTGGGCATGATCTTGTGCTTAAGACACTGAAAATTAACTGAAGCGTAGTACTCAGCCCTGACCCAGCTCAACTCCAGATTAGATAAAAGGGATCAACTCCTCATCCTAGCTATTTAGGGGATACCCTTCTAGGGGAAAATATTACCTACTTTAGTCTGTATTATTCTTTTATACAATGTCTAGCATAAAATACAAAATTATAAAATATGAGAAGAAACTGGAACATGTGAGCTGTAATCAAAAGCAACAGAAGCAGAATCAGAGATGGCTTAGGGAATTAGCAGATCTTAAAAGAATGATTATAAATATGTCAAGGAATATAGATTAAAAAATTGACCAAATTAGTTAAATAGGTAAAAATGATAACTCTAACAATGAAAATAGAAATTCGAACTGAAATATGATATCTGAAATGAAAATATTTGTTGGCTAATATTGAACAGCAGAAAAAATACAGAAATGATCAATGAATTAAAAAGTAGGTGAGCTTATACAAAAGTGAGATTATTAAATGACTATCATACATCAGTCTTTTCTTTCACTCTTTTCATCCTTGGAAACAGAAGAGGCTTCAGAGGCTTCCTTGTTTAAAGTCCTTTTTTTTTTTTGGTGCCTACTTTATAAACAAGTACTTGGCACACAGCATTTAATGTTTAATAAACTAAAATCTGTTAATGTACATTTTATTAACAAAGACTTTAAAAGTTATGATTAAAAAGATCTCATATCACTCAGATTTATGAAGTTTCATAAAATCCAAAATAAAGGATTTTAAGAGGTTCTTAAGTAAAAATATAGTTATGTGCCACATAACTATGCTTATAGTATTCAGTATAGTAATATGCTGTACAAATTTGTAGCCTAAGAGCAACAGGCTATTCCTGCGCTTCCCAACCCTCAAGCTGCAGACCAGTACCTGTCTGTGGCCTATTAGGAACCCGGCCACACAGGAGGAGGTGAGCAACAGGCAAGTTAGTGAAACTTCATTTGTATTTACAGCTGCTCCCCATAGCTTGGAGCACTGCCTGAGAACTGCCTCCCACCAGATCAGCGGTGGCATTAGATTCTCACAGGAGTGTGAACCCTACTTTAAACTGCGCATATGAAGGATCTATGTTGCACTCCTTATGAGAATCTAACGCCTTATGGTCTGAAGTGGAGCTGAGGTGCTGATGCTGGCATTGGGGAGCGGCTGCAAATACAGATTATCATTAGCAGAGAGGTTTGACTGCACAATAAATTTAATGTGCTTGAATCCTGAAATGATTCTGTAGAAAAATTGTCTTCCATGAAACTGGTCCCTAGTGCCAGAAAGGTTGGGGACTGCTGGGCTACACCATATAGTCTTGGTGTATAGTTGATTATACCATCTAGGTTTGTGTAAGTACATTCTACAATGTTTACATAATGATGTAATTGCTTAATATTGCATTTCTCAGGACGCATCTCCCCTGTTAAAGTGATGCATGACTGTGTTAAAAAAAAAAGTCTGTTTCTTAAGCCTTGCATTCATCTCTAGTTAAACAACTGTAGTAAAAGAAAAATGCCTAGGAAAAATAACATTCTTTTTCAAATGTTTAAAAACATACAGCAGTTAATATCAGTCATTATTCCAGTGCATGCTAGTAAAAAAGTAGAATAAAAGAAATGCAGAAATTAAGATATGATAAACGACTACTTTGAGATATATCAAATAAAAATATCCACATGCCAAAGATCCAGGTTGAATATCCCTAATCTGAAAATCCAAACTGCTCCAAAATCCAAAACTTTTTGAGCGCTGGTATGCTACTCAAAGGAAATGCTCGTTGGAGCACTTCAGATTTTTGGATTAGAGATGCTCAACCAGTAATGCATATACTCCAAATTCTGAAATCCAATACACTTCTGGCTCCAAGCATTTTGGATAAGGAATGCTCAGCCTGTATTATTTATGTGTGTGGGCATATAATCTGATCAAACCATCTTAAATATTTTCATTTTTAAGGTATAGAAACTCATTTGCTATATAAAAAGCTTATTTAATGTATACCTAAGATTATGAAAGAGGATGCTTTTTTAAGCCTGTAAGGAGCTTCTAGACAAATACCAGTATGAATGCTGCTGACACACAGAGTAAGAAAACATTACACAATTATATAAATGACATTAAAAATAAACTAGAACTCCATAAGACATATTAGTTCTAAATTTTATAGCCTTAAACCTTTTGCTTTTAAACTACACACTTTCCATAAAAATAATGGATTTTATTGTTCCTTTATGGCAAGGTTAAGCAGGCTGATAATGATAAATGGAATGTCAGCTGCTATCTACATCTCCATACTCAATCATAAAAGCAAAGACAATTTAATCTGTCAATATCATAAGGTAAAAATGCTCAGAAAATGTGTTACCAATATTCATTGGAAATGCATCCTTCAACCAGTATAGGCAACCAAGACTGAAGACATTTACATATAAATATCACAGCATGTAGAATTCCTAAGATGTAAAATTGGTTAATGTAAAACATTAAAAATGCTATTAAATTTTTCTAGGGGTGTATGGTGGTAGGAGAAACTGCAAAGAAAAGATAGTTTTCTTTGTTAGAACCTTTCATAGAAAAGCATCAGTCTATAGCACACATGCTATTAAAATTAAATGCAAAGGGGGTTCCCTTAGCATCTTGTTACTTTGAAAAATCCAATTTCCTCTAATTTTTTAATTAGGTCACAAATTTAGAATCTCATTAAGAAATAAATGGTTATGCATATACTTAAAATGGGGTTAACTACATAGAGAAATTCTCCATCTTAATCTGTAGCTATGCATTCAAGTTTTAAGCACAAGAAGAAAAGAAGCATTTAACATATTTGAAGGTTTGTTATTTAGCAGTACGAATCCAGATACATTTTTCTTCCATTTTCCTAAAAAAGCCAAATCTCTTCCTCCCCAAAGTTACTTTATTTATTCTTTTACCGGGCACTGCTTTTTATTTTTCAGTATCTTCACTAATTCTTCTGACCATACAAACGGGCAACAAAATTCCAATTAGGCACTCATCCTTTTTAACCTGTTATGAATTACTCAAACATAAGCAGGGCAACTAATCTATCCATTCAAAAGTAGCTTTATAAACCATGCTATAATAGCTCCAGGCAGTAGGTAGCAGAAAGGGGTAAGAACTTGGCATCACCCCAAAAAGCAAGAGAGTTGGAGTGAATGAGTGGATGGTTGCATCTCACAAATAATGAAAACCTAATAAGAGCAGCAGGCCACAAACTTTTACTCATGTTAGAGTAAGCACCCTGGGAAGGAAACGGGGTTTCCAAGATGTGTAAATTATATGCTTACTCTGAGAGGATGAAGAAAATTTCAAAGATCTACCTTTTATCTGCTGCAAAGAGGATGAGACATGTGAATGAGCCCCCCATATCAGAGTGCATTCTGATTATACATATCTTCTTACCCTCGCCCTCCCAAGAACTGCTCACAAAAATTTTAAAATGTTTCACATGCAATATGCAGCTTGGTTTCTACCACACCTGGAGTATCTTATTCATAAGGTTTCTCTATTTTTTTAATTGATTTTGGAGACAGAGTCTTGTTCTGTTGCCCTAGGTAGAGTACAGTGGTATCATTATAGCTCACTACAACCTCAAACTCCTGGGCTTATGTGATCCTCCTGAGTAGCTGGGACTACAGGCATGCATCACAGTGTGGGCTAACTTTTCTATTTTTTAGTAGAGATGGGGTCTTGCTCTTGCTCGGACTCATCTTGAACTCCTAAGCTCAAGCAATCCTCCTACCTCAGGATCCCAGAGTCCTAGGATTACAGGCATGAGCCACCATGCCAGGCCTAAATATATTCTTTTAATAGTTTATACAATCCCACCAAGGCTTTTTGGGTCAGGAAAGAGTAAGGAGATTTTATTTCGCAAGTAAAACATTACAGTGATTTTTATTCTTCACCAATAAAATGAGAATAATAGTAGTACATACCTCAAACAGTTAAGAACTTGCTAAATAATGCTTTTAAAGTAATCAGCACATTACCTGACATCCAAGTGTTCAATAACGATTAACATTATCACAGGAAGATATATTATTCAGTGAAATAATTAAATAATTCATTTATTATAAATATAATTATAATTAATGAATTATTCAATTATTCTGAATAATCTCAGAAGAGTTAATATTCAATGCTAAGTACTAAAATCTCTATCTCAGTACCTGACATGCATTCAATAAATTTGGTTTGTATCAACATATTCCTCTTGAGATAAGTTATAGAACTATGTTATGCAGCAGTAACCAGATAGATAAAAGTCCACTCTACCCTCCTGCCACCTTCCTCCCAAATCCCAGGCCTGCCTCATTTCCAAACTTTTTTATATAAAAAATATTCAGGGAACCACTGCCTGAGAATAAAAATATAATCTAAAAGGTACTGTCTATTTAGATGTAAGATAATGTAACAGGTTTGTGTATTATGGAATTTTTTTTTTTTTAGAGACAGGGTCTTGCTGTGTTGCCCAGGCTGGGGTGTAGTGACCCGATCATAGCTCACCGTAACCTTGAACTCCTGGGCTCAAGCAATCTTCCTCCTTTAGCTTTTTGAGTAGCTGGGATTATGGGTGCGTGCCACCACACCCAGCTAATTTTTAAATTTTTTGTAGAGATGGAGGTTTCACTATGTTGCCCAGCCTTCTTACAGAACTCTGATTGTACAGGGACAAATGCAGCAAGTACCTACCTATCTGATACTTATAAAATTTTTCAATACCAAAATTTTGATTACAATCTTTGGATTAAACAAACTTTGCCAGTTTTTTTCTATCGTTTCTTTTTTATTCTTTTAAGTATACAGAATAAACTAAGATCACTGAAGGATAGAAACAGTTTCTTTAAACACAAAGCTTTTCCAAATAATAGGAAATAATTCCCTATATGTTATGAAACTCTTTCCATAGCATAAAACTGTAACTAAAATTACTTTCCAAAAGTTACTGACAGCTAAGGTTTCACATGACCTAGTGAAGTTCAGCCAAGCAGATGTTCTAAACAAAGATTTAAGAAGAGAAAGTGGCCAATGTTAGTTGGGGGGCAGAGGGTCAGGAACAGGATGGTTGTGATGGGATTTGTTCACCTAGGGGTGTCAGTGGTGGCTAACACTGAGTGGGCAGGGGCAATGGGGTTGATACAGCCTACAGTGGTGGAGCCATCTTTCTCTTCACAACAGAGGCAGCTTTGTAGCAGGCCAGTTCCAAGGTGTGGTTCTAGGAGCTGATTCTAGAAGGTCAAAATATAGTCTGCTCCTTTAGCTCTCCCAAATGTGTCTGGAAACGATCTTCTTCCCTTTAATAAGTCTGTTTCAGTTTAAACAAGCTGATCTACATGCCACTGTTTGAAACTAAGAACCTGACCAATAAATTAGAAAATAAAGAACATTTCAATGAAAGTCAATAAACTCATTTACCTACATAAAGTTTGAAAATATGCAAAACTGAAAGACAGTTTTTGACATCTTCACTAGAGTTTTATATCTGTTCTATTTTGATTTAATGAAAAGGTCACTGAAAACAGATTTGAAATATTATTTAATAATACTGGTGATGTGACAAATAATTTCTAAGAATTCCCTTAGAGATTTATCAATTTTCATCAGTTAAGACCATCTTTTTTTCAACTCTCAAGGATTACTAATATCAAAACCAAAAGGGAACCTAGGAGTCAAAGCCTTTAGCCTTTAAGTTGACCAAATCATTTCCACTACTAAAAAAAGAATTAGAAAATTCGTGGGCAATGAATGAGAATAAAATTTTGCTTTTCATTAATTAAATAAATGAATGTAATGGGTGCCCCCCAAAGTCACACATCTGAAATCTAGATATTTATCTTTTGAAAATTTCAATGAAAAGAATAAGCCCTCAAAACATCAAAGTACATTGTTAAACTCTAATTACTGAATCAAAATGAACTGAATCAATTTAAAGAAGCCATAGATTCTTCTGTATGTCAATCTGAACAAAATATTTAAAAGAATCAGGCTGAAGAGCCAATGTTAAAATGACTATCATCTGTTCTATACAGTTTCTGACAATAAAATCTTGAATAAAAATTAACCAGAGTTTTAAAAACCATATAACAATTTAAAAATATAAATATCCATGTCAATACTACCTATGTAAATTCATACTTTAAGTAAAGGCTTACATTTTATTGATAATTTGAATCTTGTGGTAAAGGTAAATGTTAAAGTTTACAAACATTTAGAAATTAAGAAAACATTTATGTATTTTAACAATCTAACATTTGTAGCTACATTTTCGGTGCTTTCACATAAATTATCCGTATAACTAGTCATCAAGGTAGAAAGAATTATCTTCATTTTCATAAAGCACTTGAATAGTATATGGTACAGATTACTTAGGTAACTTGAACAAATAAGTGGTAAAACCAAATGTAAATCCAGACCTGCCTGACTTTTCTATAATAAATTCCACATTTTTCTATTATATACTAGGTTCATTCTTTAAAGAAAGGTAACCCAATATTGGTTTCTTAATTATTTTCATTAATGTAAAATATTTTACCAAATAAACATATCTTCCAATTGACTGTTAAGAGTTACTAGGAGGAGTAGGATGTGAACTTTTGTTTTTAAAGATAAAATTGAGTTTTTAAGATAAAATTGAGTACTTTTGACTCATTATATGATAGGGAATAATGAACCTATAAAGAAAAATCATCATGTAAACACAGTTTTCTAGTACTTTTTGTATTGAACTAAACTATAATAACTTTTTAAAAGTCTACGGACCTATGAAACTAGATCTATTCAATGGCAAAGACAGACTGTCACATGCAATAGTTGTTTTCATTTATCACAAGCCTGTAATTAATTCATTAGCCTGCCAATCAACTGCACTGCTAGTGAAAGCAGAATAGCTTACCGTGCACATGGATGTCTTTGTGATTTTCAGAGTAAAATCTGAAGAAAACTCCAAATCTGAGATAGATGTTTTATGGCAATCTATATGCTAACCATAAAAAAAAAAGAGTTAAAAAAAAACACAAAAAACAAAACACATATAAACATCACTTCCTTTTTTATGCAAAAAGGATTACTGTAAACCAGTGTTTGACAAACTTTAATCGTTCACATACCATTTTGGGGAGTACTTCCAAATTTAAGGGGTATTAGTTATGAACACTTAATTTTTCTTTACATCAAATTACTACTGTTTTACTTAGAATTCTTGTAAACAATGGTATATATCAAATCATGGCTCTGATGTTCAATGTTTTTCTTTGTTCCACATAAAATCATTCTGCATACCAACTATGGTACACCTACCACGTTTGCCATAAGTTATGTGATAAGTCAATAAATTTATAGGAAATGTCAATTTTAAAACACATGCTAATGAAAAGCAAAGTTGTTTAAAAATTCATGTCCATAACTGCATCTGAAGATTGTTAGATATTAGGAAAAACCACAATAATTCAAACAAAACAGCACAATTATGAAGATTCAACTAGGGGATAAAAATAGGCAAGTATCTTTATTTTCCCATTCTGACCTGGTTCAAATCCTTCTCCATTTCACTTTGGAGAAGGAATGGAATCACCTTTTAAACGTAGCGGTCTGACCAGAAGTGTGTTGTATCTGCCCATGAATATATAATAAACCAGTGAACACAATTCATATGACTATATACCTGCGGCATTACTCTATTTAAAATAGTTTGAGAAAAAATTTTCAAAAATTTGTAGGAAAATTGAGAAACAAAGAACTATATTTACTTAAATAAGTGATTAATGTTAGAAAAGTATATGTAGACTTTTTAAATACCTTCATTTTCATTCCTAAATTTTCTATTTCAACTACTTATTCATAACAGTTTTGGCATTAAGCAAAGAGATCACCAGACAGAGAAATCACCACTTCTCCTAACTCCCCTCTTTCTGCTCAGTCTTAAGGCTGAGTTGTCTATAACTGTATACTCCTACCTTGAGCCAAAGAGCACAATGAATCCCTGTCAGTGTACCAGAGCACTGAACAGTCCTATAATTCATCAAGCAGCTGTGTTTCTTCCTTAAAAGCTGAATACAATTTTAATCAGCTTGCTCTTGCTGAGAAGCTTCACATTTATTATTCTATGCTAATTTTTAATACTTTTTTCACTTAAGAATAAATAATCCATATCTATTTTGTTCAGAGAAGAATTATTGATGCTATAAAAGTAACAATGTGACTAAAAAGAGGCAATATCCTGTACCTAACACTGAACAAACTATTGGATATTTATTTATCTAGTTGAAACAGACAAATCAAGAAGTTTTTAAGAAAAGCAGTATTTTTCACTGCAAAGTTAGTGAACCCATGTAAATTAAACACAGAAAGATTCACAATAAAACCAGATATTGACTGAGAAATGTGAACATAGTAGGGCTTCAGTTTCATGGGCAAATTTACTGTTCTTAATCTGAAAAGGCAGGCAGAAATTTGAGAGAAGTGAAATTGTATGGAATATATGACATGAATTGAATGAATAATTTGGCTGTAACTAAGAAGCTAGAATAAGGGAAGTAGGTGGTGATAAAGCAGAAATGACAACGGGACTTTTTACCTTAATTAAGCCAAAGTTAATGATTCAACTGGTTCAGAGTTACAAGGATTATAAAACAGAGTAAAAGGAATTTTAATATATAAAAAAGTGATTCCAAAGGGATGATATAATTGACTGGTAAATATTATGACCTTAAATTGTTTAGACTGATTAAAATTGGAAGAGTGCTGTTTTGAAGGTCCATATATAAAATCACTATATTAATTTCAAATACTAAACTAAGAAAAATGGTAACACTGTTACAGAAAAGTAAAATTGGCAAAACACCTACCTTAATAACACAAGGTTCTGAAATAAGAGTCTTTGGATCCAAAACTTCCACAACAGCTTCTGGAATAACTGCTTTCTTCATGCAGGACATGTTGAAGCCATAGACATCATCCCAAAAAGTAATTCTATCAGCATGTTTATTCATATCACTCACTGCTATAAGGCTCATAGTGCAAATGTCAGGATAGACTGTAAGCAATAAAATGCCCAACAATTAAGCATCATCTCCCTTTATAACTTTTAAAGGCTAAATATAAATACCAAATCCATCAGTATGGATGACTAGAGTTAGGAGATTAACAAAGGTACAGGCCAAGGAAAACAACTATGTTCCATTTTGTAGCTTCTTTCAAAGAAAGATACCTATTATAATGATGGTAAGAATAAAATAATTCCAACGATGGAGTCCCTACTAAAACAGGATTATGTAAGTGACCCTGATATGAGCACACTTAAAATTATTGTTAAAACTTAAAGTATGCCAACCTACAAAAAGCTACTAGATCTTTACTTCGTATATTCCTCTAAACGATGCAGAAAGAGACAAATCGTTTAAAAAGAGATGCAGCATGGAAAAAAAAAGCATAACGGAGTTTTATAGTTTCTCTTTAATATTAAAAAAAGAGCATCAAATATGTGCCAGATATTGTGCTAGTCTAAGGCACAGACTATGGATACATGGCCCTACCCTTGAGAAACTTTAATTTAGACAATTTTGACAAATAAATGCACAATTATTTGTGAGCCAATAAATACTAAGAAATAGAACATACAAGGTACTACAGGAGCTCACAGCAAAAACAGCTAATTCACACTTGGCTGGAACAGGAAAGCAGGCTAATGTAAGATAAGAACTGAAGTTCAAGTGAGTCAGGAGTGGGAGGGAAGGAGTATTCTAGGTAGAGTGTGCAGTGTGTACAAAGGGTCATGATTAATAGATGTGATGGCCCACATGCAATCTAATTTGAGAGAAACAGTGAGACTTAAGGCTAGAAAGGTAAGCAGGGGCCAAGGAATATGTGGCTGAGCAAACTAAATTAATACATTGGACTTCATTCTAATGATAATACGCTGAAAAATTTCACATAGGGTAGGTAGCAACATGATCAGATTTTGAATTAAAAAAAAAAAAAACCATCGAGTTAAATGGGGAGAATGAATGGCAGGGTGCAAGACTAAAACAGAGACAAACGAAGAGACAGTTCTAACAATCCAGATGATCCAAACTAGGGTGATGGCTGTGGGAATGGAAAGGAGGAGATGTATTCAAAAGACAGGAGGTAGAACCTGCAGGACTTTGGCCGTGAAGAAGAAGAAAAGGTCAAGGATGACAGTGTTTAGCTTTAGTGACTGCACAGACTGTGGTACTAACCATTATAATAGGGAATAAATATAGGCAGATTCAAAAGGAATATGAAAGTTTGTTACTTACTAGACAAAACATAATATCCAATAAGCAGAATGTATGAGTCTGAAATTCAAAAATAGATTAGCTGGGTTCAAGATATAAACTTGGGTACCATAAGCATACAAATGGAAATGTTAACTGTGTAACTAGCTTGTAAAATTAGGGAGACTAGACAACGGGTACTAGAATTTAAGGAATGTATACAAGAAGAAAGGAGACTGAGAAGGTGGAGTAGTCACAGACGAAAGAACCAAGAGAGAGAGTAAATGTTATAAAAGTTAAAGAATGAGTTACTCAGGAAGAAGCTCTCTACTTAATAACAAGTCAAGGTCTTAAAACACAAAACTTTAAAAATAAGACTGATTCCCTTTTTATGACAATTAACTTTGTCCTTCAAATATCAACTTTTAGGGATTCATGAATTAAAAATACAAATCACTATGTACCCAAATCAACAAACTGAAAGCAAGTATAAATGTACCAATGAAATGCAGCAAAGACTTGAGACACTTGAGAAATAATCCCGTGATTATTATAGCTAGCCTTCAGACTTGAACAGTAGAGAAATTACCATCTCCTTCTCCAAACTTTGTTTTTATCCCCAGCTTTGGAAATTTTACTATTCAATGACAGCAGCACTAAATTATCCTCCAAATAAACCCCATGATAAAATCTAGCATCAAAGCAACTGCTTCCAAATCTAACTTGTGAGATATTTGGAAAAAAATACCCAGTGCTATGTCACTGATAAGAAGTGTCTCAAATCTTCCCTGATGGGCATGTGAGGTAGGTATGCTAGATGCACTGGGCCACGGTCCACCACCATGCAAACTGAGTTACTTCTAATCTTCCCTTCCTCCACAAACTGGTAGGTAAAGCCTCTTGACTGTGTTTAAATTCCTAATTAATACAAATTCTTCAGAGTAACTGATTTGTTATTGAAAATGCTAATCCAGTAAGAGGATCAGCTACAAGGAAATAAGTCTAGTTTCCTGAAGCAGATCCTTAAGATGAGAAACACTGAAGAAAAAAGAATTCTGAAGCAACTTTAGATACTTGGCTAACTTCTCAATATATCCTGTTTTGCGCTTAATATGACAATCATAGAGGCTTTCCCATATTATGCCCTGTAATTCCATCATCAAAGAGCAAAATAATAAGGGTATAGTCAGGAGTCTGCAAACATTTTTCGTAAAGTTAATGTTTTAGGTTTTGTGGGTCATATGGTTTTTGTTAAAATTATTGCATTCTGCAGCTTTTAGTGTGAAGGGCAGCCCTAGATAATATGTAAATAAATGAGCATGGCTATATTATAGTAAAACTTAAACAGGCAGCAGGGCTAGATATAAACGGGGACAAATGGATAAAGGGGCTTATTATGATGGTCACCACATTATATGATTTCAGGGAGGGCCATTTGCATTGTAGTTTATGGGAACTAAACATCCTCCAGAGTTGTGCAGTGCACAGCCACTCAAGTTACTTAACAGTTCGTTATTTAAAAAAAATTCTACTGGAGTTTTTAAATGCCATCTTTATACCAGGGTTGGCAAACTATGACCCATGGGTCAAAATCTAGCCTGCTGCCAGTTTTTGTATACAATTTTTAACTGGAACACTGCCATATTTGTTTGCTTACATATTGTCTATGGCTGTGCTACAGTGGCCGAGGTGAATAGCTGGGACAGGGACCATATAGCCTTTTACAGGAAAAGTTTGCTGATCTCTAGCTCTACGTCTAACAATATGATGTATTAGTAATATCACTAAGAAATAAAAATTCCTTTTTCATAAAAACTTATAACTTAGTGAAAGTAATAAAACAGCTGTAAAACTATAATACTTTGGTAATTAGAAGAAACAAACTAAAGAGGAATGTGATTTTACTTTTTCTAGTGTTGAGGTATATTTTTGAAGTTAGTTATATCTCACAAAAATATAGAAAATTGTGGTTTTGTATTCTTAGGGTTCAGAAATTTTATCTTTCAGTTAGTAAGATCAATTAATATTCATAAGGATTTGTAATCAGTGTTACAGGTCAATTTGGTTCTATATCCATCTCCTCACAGCTGGCTAAAATCTTGGACCACCTGCCAGAATTCTGACTAACCCTTTACCTTCATATTCTGACGTATCTGTTATTTAATTTTTGTCAGAAGCTATAACTGAATAATTATTCCTCCTTGTAGGTGAAATTAACAATTCCTTCTTGTAAGTGATTGGACAAAAGCACCCTCTTAACAGACAATTTATAAATTCATGGCTTTGACATCTGTGTCCTTCTCGATTCACTGCCCAGAATTCATTTGTCACTAGAATGGCTCACATGGTGAATAGATAAAGACGGGAAATCCTTTATCCCTTAGAAATGCCTCACAAACTTTTAGACACTAAAGGATAAGACTGAAATGCATAAAGAAACAATTCCTAGTAAACACTAGTATTCATTGTGTGTATACAGCTAACCACAGAGTTAAAAGGTTGAGAGCAAAGGGAGGTAGTAAATAAGTCAATATTAACTGTTTCACAACATATGTAATCAATACGGAGAAGGATTTTAGTGAAATAACAATGATGGCAAAATGCTTGATGTGCATAAAATGAGATGTACTACAAAAGTCACCAAATCAGTAGATATTTAGGGAGTCAAACTTAAAAAATTAATTGCTAACATATAATTAGGGCATCTTACAATTACGTAAAACTTATTTGGAAATTAGACACATTTCATTAACTTATAAATAGTGAGAAGGCCCACTGAAGCTTAGCTAGGCTAACATGTAGCTACCAATATGCTTTGAAGAATTACATGCTGAGAAAAAGCAGCAAATGATATTGCTTATTTCACTCTGGGCGAAGGAATGAGATGACAGAGCAAACAAATAAAAGACACTTAAAACCAACAAGCAGAACTGAGGGAGGAGTGAGTAAGATGTATGTATGATTCAGTTTTCCAAGTGGAAAGAGAAATAGCAAGAGAAGTACATTTGAAAATACAGAATTTATAATGAGCAGTTTCTTACTAGCACAGATCAGGTTTTCCAAAGCCAATTCCAATGCAAAATCTTGGAGAGCAGCAGAACTACTAGTATGTATTTGCCACTCTATTTTATTGCCCCTTTCTGAACTGTTTGTGTAAACTTTCCTCTATAAAAGTTAAAATGACACAAACTTGTTTTCCCTCCCTCCCCCTGCAGATTAGGCATAGGCACATGACCAAGGCCCCACTAGTAATAGGCCCCTAAAGTCTACTTTTTAGAGGCAGCAATGGCAACTGTTGAGAAGATCGACAATATAACCTGTCAGCTAGTGTCCAACATTAGAATAGTATTATGATATCACTTCTAAATCAGTCCCATATGGTAATTTTTAGTGTTGTTCCTGCTTGTGTAATGTTTTAGATTGGTTTTTTATTTCTCACAGAAACTTTGCGGGCTACCATTTCGTTTTTTTTTTTTTTTTGAGACAGAGTCTCACTTTGTTGCCCTGACTAGAGAGCTGTGGCGTCAGCCTAGCTCACAGCAACCTCAAACTCCTGGGCTCAAGCAATCCTGCTGCCTCAGCCTCCCAAGTAGCTGGGACTACAGGCATGTGCCACCATGCCTGGCTAATTTTTTCTATATATATTAGTTGGCCAATTAATTTCTTTCTATTCATAGTAGAGACGGGGGTCTCGCTCTTGCTCAGGCTGGTTTTGAACTCCTGACC